>CM024244.1:47706690-47754083 GCA_013421045.1 Propylea japonica | reverse complement strand
AAAGAATCTGACGCAACGGGTAGAACATCGGTGGAATAAACTATAAAACATCTAGAAATGTTTAGTATAATTTTTAATCCCACGATTCGTACATTTCGTCTAATTTATGAATGATCTTTTTTTGAATGCTTCACAGAACTCAGAAGTCATGGAATTGGCGAATTTTTTATTGTTTCGTGAAAAAATTTGAATATATACTTACATTTCACAGATACTGGATGTATAATTGTTTTATTATGTTAATTCGCGTCAAAAATGATGAATGACCACTTAATAGATTAATATAGATAAAAAAGTTACGACGGGAAGTTTTTTATCGTCATAAATGTTTTCAGCGAAACTTTCACGTAAAAAGAAATAAGTACTCACGTTGAAAACTTTTTAGTGGATTTAAACCTAACTTTTATATATCGATGAAACTTTATGTCTATGTCTGGAAATCACTGGTTTTGTATATTGTCTATCATTCAAGATCTCAAGAGAATTACTTTCGAAAACAGTACAAAAATATAATACCCAAATCTGGAAAAGTATGTTGTAGTGACATTTTGATTTTTTTAATATATTTCATTCTTAAGTAAAATTGCCAGAGAGTTTTGCCACTTGATGAGATGATGCCCCTTGATCTCATCTCTGATAATTTTAGGACGCACAGGAAACGTTTCGACTTTTCGAAATGCTTACGATGCTTTTTGAAATTGATTAACTGCTTGCGCAGCAACTTTTTTCCGGAATTTTAAAATTTGATGTTTGGTCTGACCTGAACACGAGTCTGGATTCTGAGACGTATGTGTTGCTTCCGTGATCAATTATTGATGATATTTTTCTGATAGCAATCTGATTTCATCTAATTGATCAACATAAAATATCCTATAATTATTCGTGAATTTTCGCAATTAAGCATCTGATTTGAAAAAAAAATATACTTCGCAATAATGCTGAAGTTTTCGGATTCAAATGAATTTCTAGACACAATGATAATTTCTGAAAATAGTATATTAGGGCAGCAATGAATGAAAATAAATGTGGAAATATTCTACTTGAATATTACAGGAAATTATTGTGTTGTTCAACACATGTTCTTCGAAGATAAGAGAGCTATGCAATGATTTTACGTGAGTGTCTTCTGAAAATATATATTTTTCACTTGCGATTGGTCAAAGGACAATATTATTGTTGCAGCAAGACATTAGTGCTCACAATCATTAAGCTCAGCCACAATCATTTATCACTGAAGATCCCCGAATCAATTTCACGGTGAGGAACACAATGCTCCTCGTGTTTCGATCTAAGACGTGACATTTGTGTATATATAATTCTAAGTTTTCCCAAGTGCACAACAAATTCTATACTAAAGATACACCCTTCTAACGTATGTGGTACATAACAATTACTTGCATTTTAGTACAAATAGGGCCAAGTTAGCCAAGTTCCTCTTTACAGGAAGATAAGTATCTGCAGCAGTTCGGGGTCCACTAAAGACCACCGAAGTTTAATTAGACAATGATTCTTATAAAAATTAATTGGATTCTACAAGGGGTTCTATTTACATGCATCCGCAAGCACCAAGTATACCATAATATATGCGAAAACTTTATGTTTGAAAATTCGCAGAAATATTGGCAGTTGCAGTGAATAATGAGTTATTATTCACTGCTGCCAGATGCTTCATAGATTTAGCTTCAATATTATATTCTTTAAATTGATATTTCTTCAAGTTTAAAGTACTCCAACTGACGAATGTGTAAACCTTGTCAATTGAGGACAAAATCTACTTTTATATTGCTTATTTGCTTGTGTCTGACTTGTTCCATTTTTACTGTGTGTAATTTTATGGAATTAATAAATATTATTATCGACTTGAGCCTATTATTATTAGTATGCAAAATTTCTCATGTGTCAACTTGACTTTTTCCACACTTGTAATCGAAGGGTCTTGTTATGGTCTTCAGAAGTTAAAACCTTCAAGAAATTATCATTATGTCTATAGAAATTCATTCGAATCCGAAAACTTCAGCATTATTGCGAAGTACATATTTTTTTTTCAAATAAGATGCTTAATTGCGAAAATTCACGAATAATTATAGGATATTCTTATTGTTGATCAATTAGATGAAATCAGATTGCTATCAGAAAATATCATCAATTGATCACTGAAGCAACACATACGTCTCAGAATCGAGACTCGTGTTCAGGTCAGACCAAACATCAAATTTTTAAATTCCGAAAAAAAAGTTGCTGCGCAAGCAGTTAATCAATTTCAAAAATGCATCGTAAGCATTTCGAAAAGTCGAAACGTTTTCCTGTGCGTCCTAAAATTATCAGAGATGAGATCAAGGGGCATCATCTCATCGCGCCAGTGGCAAAACTCTCTGGCACTTTTAATTAAGAACGAAAGTAAAACATGAACTGCGATAACCCAAATAATCGAATTTTATTCAGCTACAATTCGATAATTGCTCTATTTCGAAACCGTTCGAAATCCAGATTTTTCCCAACGTATTTGTTCAGATATCTAACGTTAAGTATCGGGAAATATGGGTCATCGTGATAATACCATCAAAATCAACAAAATCAGGGCGATAGCTGGTTACGTAATACCCTTGAAAATTTCGAGTGACCCTGCGAGTAAAACGATAGAAATTCTGGGTTTAGCAATGCGATAAAACGCGTATCGCTTATTTGTAGATACGATAAAGATGATCCAGGTCTCTTCCTGTTTAGCGAGGAATTTAATTTGGCTTTTTTTCGCAATTTATATCGATAACGACGAATTTATATCGGGTGTCCCAAGGTGACTGGCCTATCAGATTATTATGGAACCTACTGATGGTAAAGTTTTCAAATTTTGTGGATCGATATTTGGCCATGTAAGGTAAATTTTTAAAATAATTTCACATTTCCAGTGTTGCCGGATGTACGATCATTTGGCAACAACTTTGTTATTTTGAATGGACATCCACTATTTCTATTTTTTCATGATACTCCATAAAATATAAAATCTATTCACTCTTACCTTTTCATGCGTATCCTTAACGTTTTTTGAGTTTTTAATTATTTTTCGAAATTTTAGATCAAATCGGCGTTTTACGAAAATGACTCTAGTTCGCTCAATATTTGAGAGAGAGTCAGAAATTTAGCGGGTCATTAGATATTGATTTGATCTATGTCACTGCTTTTGAATTATAGTTGTCAGTTATACAGGATGAAAAAATTAACATTTGCCAAGTTACAAAATCGTGAAAAATTTTTTTTTTAAATTAGACACCTAGTATATTCCTCCATTTTTGGAATCAGTACAACACACTCTACAATTTTTCTATTCACGTCCCTATAACTTTCTCAACGATTTTGTAACTTGGCAAATGATGAGTTTTTTTGGTCCACCTGTATAACTGACAACTATAATTCAAAAGCAGTGATCAGATCAATATCTAATGACTTGCTAAATTCTTGACTGCGGCCGCATGCAAGATGCTCATTATAAGCCTCATGCAAAATTTTGATTCTACAGTTTTAACAGAACCATAGAAAATTCAATTGGAATATTGAAAAGAAGAATCTTTATATTTCCATAACAAGTTATCCGATTCAAGTGAAACTCATTTTGTGAATGAAGATTGATATACTGAATGTTCATGCAAAATTTCAATGATTTTTTTCATACTTCATTTTCTGAATAATTTCCACGGTGTATATGTGTCAATTGTGAATTTTCCATCGAGATTAGGTTCCGTTTCCGGATGTAATTTCCCATCTAAGGGCCCCATTTCTATCCGAAACGAGAATAAGTACAAGTGGAAACCCGACTAATCAGTTCCTGTAGGTAGTTCCTTCCTATTTCCTGCTTACACCGCAACTACATAATATGGCGATAATATCAACAGGACAGGAATAATTGTTATCTCCTCCTTCGACGAGAATCTATTTTTCTTATCTTCGATGAACTCACGAGCTCGGTCACATACTTGCTTCTCTAGATGATTTGCGGTAATAGGAAACCGAAAAACGCTGACAAAATTGTTTGTATTAGATATGTTGAACGAGTTTCTACAAGTAGTGTACATTTCTAGGTATCTACCGAGTAGGCAGCATTTAGAATAGTCTTGAATATCTACCTATCCCATTATTCACAAAGTTGGAGTAATTATTATTACCTTTAATTTGAAGTCCTAAACTGAGTTTCAACAAATCAAATTAATGCTAACGCTCACGTCAACTCAATCGCCAATTAATTCATTTAAATTGGCTTATTTCGGTGATTTCAATAAATTTTTTCCCGAAACAAATATTTGAATTTTACCGAAATAAGCTAGCGAATTCAAACGAACAGAGCGTTAACATTCTTTTCATTGATTGAATGTTTAATCACAGTTTACAACGATGCCAAGTGGTCACTCTGTTGGTTCTTGAATGGGAGACAATTAAAAGTTATAAAAAATCACGGTGCTCCATCTTGACTGACTTCATATATCTCCTCCGATAAGAACCGTTTTGTTCTTTCCGGCGTAGCCTCAGACATAATTATCGTAACAATCAAAAACCGCACCCGCTTTTGACAGATGTTCCTTAATTAATCGAAAAAAAAGGTAAAAGTCGAAATTGAATCATTAAAGCCCCTCGGCTCCATTCAGCGTAGTAATAACGTATAATTGCATATTTATAACTAATGCCTTTTCCATAGGTTATAAAAATTCAGAGGAAGCGTTCTCTTACGCTTGGCGCTTCGCCCTTGAATTCGAAATTTCGACCGAACTAGTCATCGAAACAGGTGAACAAACCTGAAGTTTCACCATACTCAGTTTAATACATCATTCATTTTATTGGCCGCTTGTCCTTAACATCGAATATGACCGGATAATTTCCGCGTTTCTATGTCTTTTGTTTCTGGAGATTTACATAACCAACTTCGCAGTTACATTGAACAACGATTAGAATTCTAGAGGGGAGAACGATGGAATTTGGCAGGTGGCCAGGTCGTATCACTAATCTTAATTCGGAACTATATTCGACCTGTCGCATGATCGTAAACACGGTTTTTGAATTGTTTTTCATCCATACATTCCATTCCATCATTATGTATGATTGTTACACTTACTTCAATTCTTCATCGTTTACAAGTGTCACATTATGTCACACTAGCTAATTATACTGTATTATTTACACTAGTAACCTATTAGATTTCACTTAATATCCTTAAATATGCCCAAATAACACAAAAATTTCCATATTTGTCCTAAATTTCTCAAACCCCTATGCAGCTTCGAACGCGGTACCTCTAAATTAGTAGCTCAACTCGATGCACTCTACGCTACAATTGCCATATTGTTCAAAGGTGTTTTGAAGCTACAATTATGCAGATTTTAAGTTATTCGACGTTGGTTTTTATCATTCTCGGTTGGCTCATCCTTTAAAGATATCGTGGCAAGCTGTCGTATTCGAAGGATATTCGAGTTAGCATCCTTATCCCATATATCATGGCCTGAATGGGAATCGTGACTGGAAGTCTCAATTAAGTGTTCTTATGGTCGCAACAACGGATATTACGTGAATAACGAACTATGAATGACATTCTCTAGGCCTGTTGTTTGTAGTAGTACGGTCTGTCGCTGTTGTCAATTCTGCGGACGCCGGTTTTGGCCAGACGTATCGCGTTGGCCATGATAATGGCGGACGCATGATCGCCTACGATAGAATTTCGCCGATGTGCGTAGAAAGAATGTCGAATAGCTAATTCCCGCGTTTTTGATAAGGAAAGGCGACCCAAATCCTGGCGTTTCGGTATTTTATGAGTCAAGGCCGGTGTGGGACCGTTCCACGTGCGAAAATTTGGCGGTGCGTAACAGGAAAAAGTGGAAATCGTGTCTGGATGTGGGGAAGAAGCAGGAAGGTCGCAGTTTGAATGATAACGATATTTTACCTCCGTACAAAACAACGTTATTTCGTTCAAAATTTATTGATTTATCTTGATGATCAGCAATTGAAAATTTGGTTATTGTGCTACAGAAAAAATGAATTTAAATTTATGGCAATGAAAAATAAAATTATAGGATTCATTTCTATGTATTCTGGAAACAATATAACATTCATTTAATGAACAATGAAGTCGGTTAAATATCTTCCGTTGTTATTTTTTTTCATTTCTTCATTACTAACTCGAACTCTTGTCTGTCTGTTTCGTTTTTTCATTTTATAGTTATATCATATATGTATAAGTTGAGATCATTACAAACTGAAGTGCAGGTGTTTCACACATTCTAATTTGTTACATGAGGGGATTGAAAGCTGTGCATGAACATAATTTTGAAGCGCACTATAGTTTTTCGAGTTGTTCTGATTCTTCTTGAGATTTCCATCATTCTTCTCACATTCTTCAATTTTTTTTTGCTTCTAATAACTTAACGATTCTATGGATTTAAGTTGATTTTTATAACTGATACAGAAACATTCCTGTTCTTCCTTCAAATTCTTCTATCGTCTGGTTTGCCGAAAAACGCCCACCATGAATCACTCAATCTGATCAAAATGTCACAAAAAAAACATTTATACCGTTAAGTATCGTCTTGCAAATTGGACGTATATGAATATTTATGAATTCCTAAATCCCAATAACGGGCGATTGGAAATATATCAGATCAAGATGCCATCAGCGTCGCCGATAACAAACTCCAATATGTTCCCCGCTAGACACTAGATCAGGGGGCAGACAGGGAACAAAATTATCCCCTGTATTTGCATCCTTATGAGAATCAGGAAAGATTTATGACGAGTACGTGTCGCGCCTCCTGATAAGTGCATTGGTGTGGGGAGATGGATCAAATTAAGCCCGATTTTTAGTGATGACAGTGGCGGCTCGATATCCACCCCCTGAATCCATAAGTTTCATATTATCCCCCGATTTGAAAGTGCTAAGGGATAGATTTGAGATGGAAAAAATTCCAGGAAAGCCCTGACGTGAAGTCAAAAAGTTTTATGCGCTTGTTCGTATTGATAAATTATTAACTCAAATCAGAGTTGTAAAAACAACATGATATATGTCACAAGTTTCCGCACAGGTTTGGTTGACATAAAATTTTGAGAGAATTCAAATTAACCAAAGTCACCTAAATATTAACTTACAGATTTTCAATTTTATTACTGACAGCACTGAAACTTTCAAGGAAATCATGAGCATATTTTAATTGATTTCTCCTTTTTCCCGATATAGACTGTTACGCCTTAGATGGGAATTTTAGATCAAGCTGGTACTCTCCCAATAATACATTTCCCTTTTTGGCCGAATGTAATATTTTAGAATGTAATTTGTGTGAACCAGCTGAAGGGTTGTATTCCTGTTTTTTATTGTATACCATATTTTTATCCACGTTCTTTTCTAAGTATCTTCCTGATATGTTGGACAAAAGGTTGCTTATACCTACTTATACAAAATGTTGACCCGAATCGGTTTCTGCTTTCATAAAATATTCGAAAAATAAATTTCAATTCAGTACAACTTGAAACTATTCAATTGATTCAGTCGGTCCTTCGCACATTTCGTTCGAGTAAGAGTGTTGCTGGTCGGACAGAATTCTATCTGTCCTTGTATTCCTCTCCAAAGCTCTAAAATCACAGACATTTGTGCATAACTATGGCACACTCATGCCATTGCGAGAAAAAATCAGACTCAATTTCACTCTTTTTCACACATTTCTTTGAATGATTCATTTCGATGAGTTTTACCTTGCATCAAAATAGACACACCTCAACTACGCCCCCAGAAATAAGGAAAGTAATCGACAAATCTAAGATCGCGATCTAATTTTATAAAAAGAATTATAGTTCGAGTGTAAAACCGATAAAATTTGCTGTAGAAAAACTTTTCCGAAATGACAGAGGAGTTGACATATCAGGGACGGTCGGTTGGCTCCGATGCGGAAAATAAATTTCGAAATCACTTGGGCATGCCCCAATTTGCTTGCCTAAACCTAAGCGCCGAGCCGTTAACTCACAATGACAGCACACTGCTTGTCAAAACTATGCGTTCTCATATCTGGCAAAGGACACTGCGACCATGTGTCATTATCAGGGCCGAGGTCGCGGATCCCGCAGCCGCCTACTCGCGTGAAATTTATATAAAAATCCGCAGACAATCGTATATTTCATTCACGAGGTCTATTTCGATGCCGAAGATCCTTGGATCCAACAATTAAACTACTACGATTCGCTTTTTTTCGTCCCACTATCGAATACCGCTGCCAGCATAGAGGAAAGTTTCGAGATGATCTTTCTTATTCTCTTCCTTATAAGTCATACTCATAAAAACGATTCTACTCACGCTACTACACTTTTTTTCTTAGAAAACAAACTGCTTTTTCGTGATGACCAATATATTTTTAAAGATTCGGACCTCAATCCTCGCATTGATTCGAATGAAAACACAGCTAGTTGCTGGGGGGTCTTTTGGATTGGTTGGATCGTTACATAGTTGCCATTGTGTCATTCGTCCTAACTTGAGAACATAGTTCATTCTATGACCAATGTCAGCTAATGACATTAAAGATTATTCGATACATTTGCTTCCTCACATTCTATGTATTGTGCCCAACATACCATACCTACCGTTCAGGTAGCTGTAGAGTGAAATGGCAACTTTACTGCTGAACTGGGGTGAAGTAAACAATAGGTTATATTTTCATTTCTACAATTCCTGAATTTGATACAACATTTTTGTAATTTTATCATAGCTATAAATACCGGAATATCCTTAAGCAACAATAACTGCGAACAAATCAGTAAAATAATTCAGTTTGTGAACGTCGGAAAATGTAAACACGATACTTCGAATAACTAAACACTAACAGAGCGATGTTGCCAACACTAACAGAATTGTCTATAGCAGACTCTAGCTGTTAGTACCGTAGTAAGGGAGCCGTAGATCAATTATCCCAATACGGAATAAAGATACTGCCCAAGTTCGCAAACAGATTCTACTTGGTTGCGTCAATAAACGCGTGCAGGCATCTCTAGGTTCACTTTTTGCTCTGAGTTTGTGCCCAACATGCCGGTTAGGGTAGTTTCTGCCTCGTCCTTTCTGACGAATGACCCACAAACGATGTTAGAAGGCGTAACTCCCAAAGTTACATTTCTTTCTTCGTTCTGGTAGAAATGGAGAGCAGACATTTTTCCGTTAGAAAGTGAGAATGGAGATCCTTTCCAGTCTAGACTGAGCTCTTAGATAACCCAGTCTAACATAACGGTCCAGGGTCGCTCTCACGGGAAAAAACCCGTTGACATTTCAATGCAAACCTCTATTACAGTGCAGTGCGTTGCATAATGACTTGTTTCACGTTATACGGTCGTTTCGCTTTGATTTTTTTCAATGGATGCAAGAATTTATTAACTAGTTTTCAACGGTGTCGCGGAATCGGCGCTAGTAGGCCAAATGACGATTGCTTCTGAAAAATGGACAGAGGTCGAAGTAATTCATTAAGGAATGCAACAATTGTTAATATAAAATGAAGTTTGATCTAATGGGTATTTTTAGTATGTTAAAATATAATTTTTTTCATCATATAATATACACGTATTCAATGATTCATGTAAAATTTTCCGCAATAATGACGTTCTAGCATAATAATCAGTGAGTATGACAGAGTAGGTATAGCCAGTGATTCAACATTCAACCAATGACATGATGGCTAACGTACATGTCATGTCAAATTCGGATCATTTGAATTTCAATAATTTTTTTCTCGACAACCTGACTGCGATACTACAAACGGATAATCATTACAATTTTATGAGTCGATTATTTCTTGAACGATTTTTTTCATTATGACATACCTTGTGAAGAAGATAAGGATTTTTCTCAGATTCGCAGAGTTTTCATGCTTATGATGACCCTTAAAAATCATAGCAATTGTCTGTTTTATTTACACGTATAGATTTTCAATATTTGATCAAAAATTAATGACTTGAAATTTTCACGTCAACTGCAAGATATAAATTTCCGGAATTTATGTGAAAAGTATCACTATTTTCAGAAGAAATGTTTAAGATTTATCTGCTGAGTACCAGTCTAAAAGTCTAATGCGAAATGATGGAAGCAAGCGAAATAATAATGAAGTGAACAACTTCCATGACATAATGAAAAATCATATCCACAAAATTACACATCGTTTATCAAATCACCTCAATTCGCACTATACAGCTCTCTTACCGCACACACCAGGTACTCAGAGCAATAAGCTGTTCATTTTCTCGCAGTGAACCGACCACTTATTCATGGGCGGTTAAACCATAGAAGGTAATAAAAATTCCTTCATGTTTCATTGTTCGAGATGGCCGTGGAATCGATTCGCGTAGAAACGGCGGTCTCCGTTTTTTTTTACGACTTCGGAACAAACTATCGAAACGTACGTAACTTTGTAGTACCTGAGAGCTGGGTGTCCAATGGAGAAATCGTATTAAACGACATAAAAGTCGAGGAGTTAATTACCTTCGGACACGTGTAGCCTTCGTTCTATTTTCGGTCACTATTTCCGCGTTTGCGAGTGATAACAGCTTCGGAGGATATACAGTGGCGACGCTAGGGGATGGCGGGGGTGGCCTGAGCCCCCCCCCTGAAATATGTCGATATCACAAATTATTTCATTAGGACCCGCATTAAAAATTTCGATCTCTCCTAGATATACCGAGTTCGATTTTCGAAAAACGAGAATATATTGAAAAATTATTGGGCTACTATAAAACCAAACAAAATTTCGATGTCAAAAATTTCATTACTCAACATATTCTCTTCTTAATTACATACATTCGTCACAGCCAACGTGCAACGTCTCTAGAACTTTAAAAAAATGTTTCTTCTTGCTCTGAAAATCAGACCTCCAAAGCTTTTATTACATCCTCATTGTAAGAAAATTTACGACATTTTGAACTTTTTTCAGTTGAGAAAAAAGATGATAGTCGGACAGAGCCAAATCTGGTGAATAAGGGGGTGTTTGTTCCAACACTAAATCACGAATTTTCTGCATGGCAACATGAGATTTGTGTGCTGGGGTGTTGCCCTGCAAAAGCAAAACACCTTTGTATAGCTTTCTGCGCGTCTTTCCTTTCAATTTTTTTCCCGTGGAGTGGTCAGCAATGTCGAATAGTAATATCCAGTTATTGTTCTACCCTTATCCAAAAAATTAATCAAGATTACTCCTGGCAATCCCAAAAATCTGAGGCAAGAACTTTTCCAGCAGATTTTTGGACACGAAACTTCTTAAGTCTTGAGGAACCAGAATGTCGCCATTCCATCGATTGTTGTTTTGTTTCTGGATCGTAGAATGTACCCAAGTCTCATTCATAGTAACAACAGTTCGAGAAGTTTACATCGGTTTCAAATCAAGCACAGATAGAACGCGATGCTTCTACCCTTGCTCGCTTTTGGTCAACATTCAAATATTGGGGATCTGTTTTGCTTCTGATATCCGTTTAAGCCCAATTCGACGGTCTGATAAAATCATGCCATGAACTGCATCGACATTTTTGGGAACTGGTACAGAAACTGGTCTTCCGATTGGTCATCATCTTCAATGGAAAATTTACCTCTAGAGCTTGCACTCCAATTCTTCACGGTCGTATACGAAGGACATTGCTCACCAAGAGCATTAAGCATATCTTCGTAAATCTGTTTGCCTTACTACTAATAGCGTTTTCTTTTGGAAACTGGTGCGCACCAGAATTTGCCCCATTCAATTTTTGTGTTCTTTGGTACTAAACAATGATGCTCATAACAAATACTCAGATCGCACTGGGGCAATTCTGGTGCGCACCATTTTTCCCAAGAAAACGCTATTAGTCTCTTTTCATCACCTCTCGATTAGAAAATATTTGCTTGTCGAATGATTCGCATGAAAAAATTAGATAATCACCTATCGTAATGACAGAAAAATTGATTAAAACAGATGTATTAGACGCGTTAATTTCCTACTTGACTCTGTTCAAACACGTTAGGCGCCTATTATTTTCGTATAACAATTCCGAAATTAGGTCGATTACATGTTTTTCTTTAATTCGCTGCAATAATAATTTCGATAGAGAGATATTTTCGGAAGCAGAACATAAACATTGGCGTGTTAACGTACTTGCTACTGAAATGTTCTGTTTGTCCTTAATTATTATCATTTCCTAGTTTTTCTGTCGTCGTCAAGCCATCTTCACTTGATATACGGCAAATATTGGGCAGGTTAGTTTCGTTAATGTTTATCATTATTGAACCATTTTAATTTTCTTGAAAGCGCTTTCACTTCTTTTGGCCTAACATTAAAGTATCACAATAAGCTTATACTACAACGTTATCATCAAATGAGTGAGCTGATATTTCTTTCATCAATTAGTTATAATAACTTTTCCTTTTCACATCGTGGTCTATTAAAGCTCCCTATGTTGCTTATGAATAATGAAACATTCATTATGCATATTTACATAAAAATTTGTTTCTTTTTGTCCATGTCATATTCTACTAGATTTACTGTGAGATGAAGAATATATCTTGACGACAAAATCTATTCAAGGTCCGAAAGTAATAAATTTGTTGTTGATATTAATTCAGCATTGTTTGTAATTTAAAATTTTTTTGATAATCTGCTTGCTGACCTGAATATTTAATGAATGAAATTTCGGTTAAGATTCGTTTATTTCCATAAACTAGCTGTTTCTTAACTTATGAAATATTACATATATGATGTCGAACCGAATTAAAATAACCTAAGATGAAGTATTCATTTGAAACATTCGAATTGAAAGATTTTTAGTGAGAAATATCCTACCTACAGGGTGACCAGTATGGGTGATCCTTGAATTCAACCCTGAAAATTTGAGCATTCAAACAATGTTGGATGACAATATAAAGGGTTTTCCAAAAAGAGGTGTTATTTCGAATAGCACGCTATTTCGGTAGATGTCAATTTTGAAGCTATCATTTTTGACATTTGACAAGTAGAAACTACGCCATTAATAAAAATGGAAAATACACGCTTCAAGAACGCACTGAAATTATCAAAATTCACTATAAAAATGGTGAAAATTTGGCAGACCTCAAAGATGGAATTCGTGAGGCTATCGAGGACATAGGGCAGCCACTTTGCGATTTGGTTATGGAAAATGTAAGCGTGGTCGTGGTAGTCATTTGCCTGATGTTATTTTCCGCTATTAACGGCATAGCTTCTTCTTTATAATGAAATAAACATCCGATCATTTATATTGGAAAATGACATTTTTCTTTGAATACCTATCAAAATAACACCTCTTATTGGAAAATCCTTTAATTTCCACTTGATTCATTTATCCATGGTTTGGCCTTTCCTTTTGAACATACCTCGTACAGTGCAAACTTCGGAAATACCAATGACCAATCCGCCATTCCGCGTATAACAACATGTGTCTGGTACTTAACAGTCCCAGAAGACGAAATTCATTCATAAAATCGCCCAAGTATTTTCATTCCGCGGACAGAGAGCTATAAATAATAAATCAGCCCGACAATTAAGCATACCAATATCCCGGGTATTCTTCGAAGTCTCTTATCCTAACGAGAGGCGAGGCATTCGACATTTGTTATGCCCAAGGCCAATGTAAATTACGATTCCTCACGTTTTGGACCACGGGAGACTCTTCTCGGGATATGTCTCATCTTTTTTCTGCTTAAATGGTCGATAAAAACTGTAACTGGAGGCGATACTTCCGTTTCCTCTTCCCTTGCGAATTTGTTTCAGCGTCTTTCATCGCCTATTGTAATTCGATATCGGCTAGGATTTGGAGATGCTAGTCGCACTTTTATCGGGTCATTATAGTTATAGTTTAAAAAGGGGTTACAGTTCACTGCTACCTCGAGGTCTATTGTGCCCCCTCACAGAGCTGTTCTGACCACACCCTTCACAACTCGCCGTCCAGTTCCAGAGATCTGATGAAATCCAATATCTGTGAATGTTTCAACGAGGCTTGTTCCTCACTCTTACAAGTTTTTCGCTCAAGGCATTCTCCCCTTAGGCTCGCAATGCCAAAGCATTCCGTAACTAGGTGAATGGGGGTTTCTTCCTACTCCCCACAGAACCTACACTCGTCTGTGTCCGATAATACCATCCTCAACGGGTGCTTCTTGAGGCGAAAGTGTCCTGTAAGAAAGCCAGTGAGGAGGTGTAATTGTTTCTTACCAAGATCCAGATATCTTTTGGATCTTGCTGTTTCGAAGTTCCCAAGGAACTTAGTGGAATGATCCAGTGGGAGATTCCGCCAGAGTTTTTCCTTATCGGCTTTCTCCTTCTCCAGGAACTCTTTCTTATAGGTACATTTACCTATACCACAGAATGGTTCTGGGCCAATGAGTGACATTTGTACGCCCTCTTTGGCTAGTGTATCGGCCTCTTCGTTCCTTTTGATTCCCGAATGGCCGAGAACCCAGATTAAAAAGACCCTATTTTTCTTTGAGTCGGTGAATTTCAACAATTATGGATTATTGTTGAATCGTCTAAATATGTTCTGATTTTTTCCTGTCATATGGCAAAAGATAACAGTTCGAGAAGAGTAACCCTTGATTTAGCTTCTTCTTTCATCGAGTATTTCATAGATATTACGTTTATTGTACTAATGTCAGTACAATTTCAACCTTACTAACTGCATCGAAGCTGACTATTCGTTGAACAGTCTGTAGAACATGAACTCCATCTATAAGAATGTTTCTAGAGCAGGGTCGAATCTCAGAAAAGCCTATAATTTCTTGAAATTTGTCGCAAATTTCACACCAGTAATTAATAAATTCTCGCATATGTATTGCAGAAGTAAATGTCAAGAATTGAATAATATTTGTTCGTTTGATGGATACCAGTTGAAGTGTGAAAAAAAATTTATTCAGAGAATTATGTGTTGCCTGTGTTTCCATTATCTTTGAATATTTTTATCACTGTATATTCGTTGAATTATATCTAACATTTTTCTTTTATTTCAGGTAAGGACAAAACTCCTCACACCTTTTACGAAAAGTTCAAAACCACAATTTCAAGAAGAGATGGGTAAAGTAAAGCTTCAAGGATACTTTTTAAATCGAGTTTATGGATTAGATTGGTGATAAGTGCAACATTGTAATCTCTGCCTTGAAGTTGATCCCTGGTGTCATTTCTTATCGCTTTATTAGAATATTGGTTATTTCGTGTAATTGTCTCTGTTATCATTTACAAATGATAAAAAAAGTTTTATTTTTAAAAAAATTGCAGGATCAAGCTCAGCGTTCCATTTTAACAATATATCCAGTTTATCTACGTAATAAATAATCGTGAATTTGGTGCGCGGAAATGTTTTTTTTTGTGAAATACTATCAATACGAAAAATGTTTGGGTTGTGAATTCGATTGCTAAACGTTAACTCACTTATCGACCAATAAGGAAGGTCATTATGGCCTATCTTTAAGCGTGTTGAAGAAACGAAGCGTCAAATTTCTTAACGTGATCCTCAATTGTAGTATCTTTGAGTTCTGGATTCAGATTTACAGAATGTTTGAAAAATTGGATGGAAATTGAAACCACTGTGTCTTCTGAATGATTTATGTGACATTAGAAATGAAGATAGCTTTCATGAGGTTGTTCTGACCAAACCCTTCACAGCTCGCCTTCCAGTTCCAGAGATCTGATAAAATCCAATATCTGTGAAGGCTTCAACGAGGCTAGTTCCTCACTCTAACAAGTTTCTCGCCCAGGCATTCTCTCCTTAGGCTCGCAATGCCAAAGCATTCCGTGACGAGGCGAATGGGGTTTTTTTCCTCCTCCCCACAGAACCTACACTCGTCAGTGTCCGACAATCCCATCCTCAAGAGGTACTTCCTAAGGCGACAGTTTCCTGTAAGAAAACCAGTGAGGAGGTGTAATTGTTTCTTACCAAGATCCAGATATTTTTTGGATCTTGCTGTTTCAAAGTTTGGAAGGAACTTAGTGGAATGAGCAATCCCTGGGAGATTCCGCCAGAGTTCTTCCCTCTCGGCTTTCTCCTTCTCCAGGAACTCCTTCTCATAGGTACATTTACCTATACCACAGAAGGGTTCTGGGCTAATGAGTGACATTCGTGCGCCCTCTTTGGCAAGTGTATTGGCGTCTTCGTTTCCTTTTCTCAGAAGAAACAGTGTTTTTTTTTCGGGACACCCTGTATTTTCACCTATTGACACTACGCTGGTATAACTAATCGAGGACGATTGAAAAAGTTAATTATTTCTTGATGAGATATCGTAAGATTCGAACCAACGGCATCTGTATTGCCGCTATTTAAACGCGCGATATCCGTAGCCTAGAGACGTATGACTTCGTATTTTCTTCTTCGGATTGAAATCGAGACAAAAAAACGGAGATAATCGAATCGTCACGTATCTTAGGTACATACGTGTGTGGGAGCGTTTTCGTTCAGGAACTGTATAGCCCGATCGCCTTTCACAATCGAACGATTAAATGTCGATCGGTAAATGGGAAACGACAGAAATCGACGTCCGAAGATGGCAAAACGGTCTATATGTACTAGAACACGGCCGTAAAGTGGTCTGCGATTAATTTGCTCGACGCAAACTGGCCGCTATCGGTCATCCGATTGGAAAATTGGAGTTTGATTGGCTTGTCAAAATTTCACCGCTATATTCGGACATATTGTCGCGAGAAACTCGCTTCACGGTCTCAAGAGGACCGGCATCGTAACTTTATTATACAACTGCTGTTTAAATGATTGAGAGAACGATTCATCTTTGTATGGCAGTATCTGAAAAGGTACTGAACATCCTGTTGGGGGCGACACAAAAAAGAATCCTTCTTCTTGAACAATTCCAGATTTGCGATGTCTGTGCAAAATAAAAGGTGAATTTCGAATTTTTGCGGTATGTGAATGGGTGATCGCAGACATACAGTGTTGAATAATTTAAATTAATAACGAATAAATGAGATCGTATTGTAAAAAACGCTTGGACACGTCGATTTGTATTTCTGGATGCGCAAAAACCGATGTGTGTGGCGACATCGGTTTTTGGCGCTTCTGCCGGGACGGTTCTTGTCGCCGCGATACGAACGGATGAAAAATAACGATGTCTATGGCCGGCTTTAGTCCAAAACAGAAAAGATAAACTTTCGCCGGCCTACGAGTCCCGAACCCCACCTCATTATTTTTTTAAACTCGTTAAACTTTCAAAAAAACCGATAACTAATCCCTGGGTTGTGAGATTTCATTAAGGGTGAGATATGAATGAATGGGGGAGCTTTCCGATTCCTAGAATTCCTTCTGGGTCGCTTGTCAGCCTGTGTGACAAATTCCGACATCCTTCGAAAGTAGAAACAGTTTTCCAAGTCACTTAATTGCCGAGCCCGTTTGACATTTTGTGACCTCGTGGAGGGTCCTGTTGAGTTCTTGGGAACCTGAATCTGTTGATAGTTGTGGATATTCATAAATCTCAAATAATCCTGCGTTTGATAACGTGGGACGTTGAACCGTCTTCATGTGTAAACTGATAACGAAAAATGCGCCGATAGAATTTCACCAGTCAGTAGAATTTTTTCATTCGTAGGTATTTGACCTAAGTGAAGAATCCGAGCTAACAAACGTGTCATTTTAGAGGGAATGTAAGATATGAAACAATTTGATACATACGGAGAGTTCAAACGTTTCCTTATTCCCTCTATTTTACACTTATTAGAACGGAATAGAACGGGTCAACGCGGTTGAAGATTTTTATATTTTGATTTTGCATCAATGAGTCGTTCACTATCGATTGCATATTGAATTCGACAAAATTGCATGTTATGAGTCGATCGATATGCCAAGATCCTCTGCGAGTTCTTCAATAATTTGAAAGATTTTCAAAACATTTCTGTTGATGTTTCGATGTTTTCTTCGCTTCGTGGACTCGCCGAATGCCACAGTAGAACATTTCACTGCCTTGGAGCACCATCTTTGATTTTAAACGCAAAATTCAATACAAATTTTTCTGATCCAATTTTTGAAAAGGGTTAAATCGAAGAACACACAAAAATGTAACTAAGATTCCCAATTGTCTACAACTACCAATCCAAATTGGCCAAATGGAATGAATTCGATATAACAAATAAATAAGAGCGTGTTGGGAAAAACGCTTGGACACATCGATTTGTATACAAAAATGACAGCGCCCACAACAAAGAACGCAAGATTTTTCATCACAAATCGAACAAAAATTCGAAATTTCATAGTAGTCTGAATTATCTCAGTAGCGTACCACTTTTTAGTCTAGGAAACAACGCATTTCGTAACTACATTGATGGGAACTTTCTTTCATAACTTGATCAAAGATGTATACAGGGTATCCAAAACTCGACCTCAACCCGGAACGGGGTGAAAAGGCAAGTAATGCTGGTTGTCAGAAAAATATAAAAAAACTTCAAGTTGATGATTTAAAAATAATAGGCATTTAAAAAACACGCAAAATTCCACACCGTTGAAAGTCTTTTCACTCCTGTGGCCACAAATATCAATTATTCCAACTTTTTTGAAAAAAAAAAATGTACTACTAGTTTGGCATCATTGGCGCATTTAGTAAGGATTCCAAAATGGTATAAGGTTATATTGTAGCTGCCGTAGTTCAAATTCTCTTTCGATTGCCTTTAAATACACTTGCTTACTGCTCCCATTAAAAAAAGTCCAATGGATTCAAGTCCGGTGAACGGGCCACGAGATGGACCAAAACGTCCGATCCATCTTCTGGGAAAAAATCACTTGCCTTTTCACCCGGTTCCGGTTGACGTCGAGTTTTGGGACACCCTGTATATAGCTTCTAGGTTGAAATTGTGGTACTGAACAATCAAAACCTGGTCACCCTGTACGAAAATGCGGATAGCCGTCCCCATCGAAAAGATATAAACATAATTTTCCTTATGTAACCGTTTGGCAACGATGCCAACTGCGTTTCAATTGCCGCCGCCGGCGGGGGCGCGCAGGGGCGAACGACCTCCTGGAGGAGAGGAGGGGGGAACGCGCGCTCGGCGGCCCGTTCAAGCGTCCCCTGACGGCTAGACGTCGCTACGCCGTCCCCGCATCGTCCGCCGCATCCAAAATTCACGATGCGAAGGGATGGGGAAGAAAAATCACCCGATAAGCCGATCTTTATTATTGCATTTGTCGGGGGTGTTTCGCGAAGATGGAGGACGGCATGTATTATTTTATTAGTTTTTCGAAGTTTGAAGGGCCGGACGATGTAGCCAAGTTTTATTAATGGACGTGCGTTGTCTGTGGTTGATTTGATTGATGGGAATTCTAATTCTTCTTCATCTTTCAATTACAGTTTTCTGAAATAGTTTATTCTATAGTTAATCGACAATATGGCTCACAGATTAATTATGACACTTGCTGCCACAAACAGAAATCATTGTGCTGGCAACCGAAAAGTGAACGACCCTGCATCTGTGGCTTTTTTCAGTTATTAAATGAGGCGTTGAGAATTCAAATTGCTATAGTCCAATCACGTAAGTTGAGCGGTCGGTTGGCCATGACAATTTGGCATATTCCACTGTGTATATTAGAATTTTAGGTTGTTTATTTTCTTGTCAGATTGATACGCAATGTTGTCAATATTGTATAGAGTTTTCTGATAACTCGTAAGCTCGTCGGACGAGGCCGGGTTCATTCGGCAACGTTGACTTTATTTTACGTTATGACAGTAAATACTACCAACTTCAGATAAATAAACAAACACCTACTATGCGCTCAAACTTTCGTGAACGGACTATAGCGATTTGAGTATACCATAGAAATATGAATGGAGCCCAATTTGCAATAGGAAAAAAACTTTCACATCTCGCTTGCCGGCATTGTACTGTGTTTTTTTGTTGTTATTATTTTTATCAGAACTGGGTCGTCAGGGCTAGGTTGGCCTTCCGGGAATTGCGAACATATATAGATCTTTTTCCCTTAGACCAGCCAGCTCTGAACACTTGCATGCCATATGTTTAGCTGTTTCTGCTTTCAATCCACAGAGTCTACAAATCTCATCTGCTGACTTCTCTATACTGTATAAATATCATATGTACATATGATGGGTACTGTTGGTACAAATATCATTTGTTCGAATGATAGTTGTACCAACAGTCCCCGTCCACCCATCAGCAATATCACCATCACCAGAAGCTCAACTCGTGACAGCTTCAGGAACTTACTGGTATAAGTAGGTGAAATCATCACAAATTTTTCAGTCTGAGTAAGTCCAGGAGTGTTTCTCCAGAGGGTTGTTCCGTTATTCAGCTCTCATTGTTAGACCGCTGCTTTAAAGTGGTATTTTCCAAGTCCAAGGGCAGGGTGAGGTCCAGCAGGTGTTAACCTTGATGAACTTCCTGCAAGTTCACCGGCATTTTCATTTCCTCCAACACCACAATGCCCTGACACCAATAGTAGAAATTCTCTTTATTTTTTGGCACGGAGTCGATACGTAAATTACTTATTCATTTATCGTAGTTCTTCTATTTCTGTTATTCTTATCAGATTGAAGTAAGGAAACTTGTATCAATTGAAAAAATCGTTCGATATGAAATTTCAGCTCAATCTTGAAACAAATGCTAGCATCTAATCATTAAACTTTTAAAGGGTCACTGGCGCTGCTAGGAGGGGCTTGGGGCTGCAGCCCAATCCCAAAGATTCTAACAGTTCGTTAGAATTCGTTATTCCTTTCTTCTTTATTTTTTTTGCAACTTACGTATTTGTTGTATCATCAAGAATTGTTCAGTTCAGCCCCCCTAAACAAAATCCTGGCTGCGCCACTGAAGGGAGACCTTCTGCCATAAATATAAACCATAACACATGTCAAATAAGACCTAGACTTGTATTTTTCATTAAAATTGATCCACTGCAACAGGTAGATCTGCACGAACGATAGTTTTCAACTTCCAAATTTCTTCTATTCCTCCTCATACGACTTCATCATTCGGAACAAAACAATCCCTAGACAAATGGTCCATTGATTTCTTTCTGGAAAAAACGCATATCCTGTTACAAGAAGAAAACGGAATGAAATAGATAAATGGATAGGGATGAAATGAAATCATGTTCTGTCCAGAATGCTGGCTCTTCTTATCACTGAATCTTTTTCCACTTGAAGGAAGGCAATTCTCATCTGATGAGAACAATACTGCTCTCTACTGCTCTGAATTAGAATCATATGTCTAATATGAATCTCGTCTAACCTTTCTGGATAAAAATCTATCATCCCAGTGAGAATGACCAGGTTGTTCTGCTACGAATTTATTTCGCTCGGAAAATAACACTTCGTATGGAAAGCTTAGAAATACAGTGCTCGTCAAAATCATGGAACAATCTCATTTTATCAGAGGAAAAATATTTGGCAACAAAATCCTGAAACATTTTTGTTTCACAATAACCAATTTTTATACCTCTAAATTTTTTGAATAGGGAAAGTAGTCATGTGGTACTTTTCTGGAAAGGTCTTTGTATCTTCTTTACAGGCGTGCAGAAATTTTCTAGACATTTTTCTTTAAATTTAGTTAGATCAAAGAGGTTTTCAGAATGTGCACTTCGTTATGGCTCATTCACTTCGAGACGATGATACCTGATGAATTTTGTCACCGAACGAAACTCGACCATCACGATTTTGTTCATGCACAACTTCCAGCCCTGTGGGAAAAGAGTTCCTTTGAGAAAATTGATATGTTCCATAATTTTGAGGCGTCTGAATGACCGAATAAAAAAAACGAATATTCATCAAATTGAAAGATTATAAGAGATACACAAAAAATGGTACTTGTAGCTTACAATCTATCAATTCGCCATTTAATGAAGAGATGATGACATTCTCGGAACCCTAAATGATTCATCTTTCGATACCCCAGTTTCTTCATAAAATTGATTAATTAATTTCCTGCATCGTTCTAAATATAAACTTGAAATGTATTTTTCGATTAGATAAAAAGGTCATAAGTCGATACATTTGGAATATATTGTGCATTAATTGATCACAAATCTAATTATTTCTATACACATTGATTCGGATGAAATTGAAAATCATTTTTTCGTAATAATTTATACACCAGAAATCGATATACATGGTGCGATATCTTTCCGGATACCATTTTCGATAAGGATATATTCATTTCTTTTATTCAAGATAGGATCCATGAGCGCAATCGTTTTTCAATTGTTCGTAATTTTTCGAATTCGAAATTGAGAATGAGCTTCAATAATTAGATAGATACGAGTATCAAACAATACAGCTTGTGTATTCTCAGTTGAGAAAAAAATTAAACGGGGCACCATAGTTTTTAGTGTGAACGCACCATTACTTTTAAACATCTCAGAGACGCCTAACCAACAGAACATAGACGATGTCACCATTGAAGAAAGCGGCGGTCTGCTATGAATACATTTTCGGAAAACGCTGAGGTGTAACTGTCGTTTATCCGATTCCGTCTTTCTATTTTACTATTTCGACACTCTTTCTACAATACTGGCGACCCCACGAGACATGTCCGTTCGAAAACCGTCTAAGAGTATTTTTGGAGTGGAATGGTAATTACATGCCTGGTCGTTCAAGTTGGAGACATTTTTTTTCCTCAAATCCCCACATGTAAGATGTGAGTTAATTAATTGAAGAGATGGCAGCGTTAGAATATAGGAAACGACATTAGAAAGGCTTCGCGTGTGGCGAAGACCACTCAGAATGGTTGTGGGAAATTTCTCTTGTGCTGGGGGTATTCTTTGTTACAATAGATCACATCAATAGTAATATTTCTTTCATATTGTATTTTAAATGGCATTATGAAAGAGGAACACTTGTTAACATTTCAATTTCAGATCGATCGAATCAACAAACTTGGAATTATTCGAGAAAGTTCATAATTCAGAAAAAAATAATTATATGGTACTGATGATGCTATCCTCTCTAAATTTTGCATGAACACTCTTCATTTACCAAATAAATTTCACTCGATTACTCGAATCGGATATCTTGTGAAATATAAAGATCTTTCCAATTTTCCAAAAATATCAATTTTTTCTCTATACAGGGTGTTACATAATAGTATATCGCAACTTAAGGAATGAATCTACGTATAATTCAAGAAAAAAGTCCATATAACCATGAGTCGCAAAAGCTTCGTTACGGAGCTACAGAGTGTTGAATTTAGAAAAAAATTGGTTTTTCTTCATAAACCTGCAGTTTTCGAGATATTAAGTCCATATTTGGAATGAGAGCTATTTTCAACAGTCTCCATCATTGAACGTCCTGAATCTACAGGTTTTTTTTCCGGAGCCATGTCTCCTTTTTCCTTCTCAAACATTTTGCGGAAAGCCACTCGTCAGCGTAAAATCAATTTTGATCTCTTCGTTCAATGTAGAAACTTTTTCGATTCCTGATATTTTTTCGTATCTCTTACCGTTTTCGAGTAAAAAATATTGAACGATTGTATGCATCCGCTAAGCTCAAGTTGGGTCTCAGATGACGAGCTATCAAAATAAAAGCAAATTTGGGCATACCTAAAGAGTATATTTCTATTATTTTTCCATTTAGCGAATAACATACAATCGTTCAATAATTTTTTACTCGAAAACGGTTAGAGATACGAAAAATTACAGGGGTCAAAAAAGCTTTTAAATTGAACGAAGATATCAAAAATTGATGTTACGCTGATCAGTGACGTACCGCAAAAAAGTTTGGGAGGGAAAATGGAGACATGGCTCCGGAAAAGAAAACACCCTTTGGATTCTAGTTAAGATTCAGGATGTGCAATGATGGAGACTGTTGAAAATAGCGCGCATTCCAAATTTGGACTGAATATCTCAAAAACTGCAGGAGTTATGAAGAAAAAACCAATTTTTTCTGGAAATTTCAACACCCTGTAGCTCCGTAAAGAAGCTTTTACGGACCGATGTTTGTATAAACTTTTTTTCTTAAAATTACATGTAGATTCACCAACTCAAGATGTGACATACTATTATGCAACACCCTATATAAAAAACTTCATTATCCGATGTTTGGAAAATTATTGCTTTCACATTCGACATTTTCATGCCGAAAACTTCAATACATTCATGTTGACGCTACCCCATTCATTGTTCCGAGTTCATTCATCACAGCACAGTAGTATTTTCAACGATCCCAACCAAGAGAAACAGGCTGAAACCGCTAGTTAGTTGGCAGATCTCTAAATTATAACAATTTCAATTGCTCATTTAGACCGTCACAATGAGTCATAAATTCCAAAGACTGACACCCACCGATTAAGTTTTAACTCAAACGATCTTGCTATTCAAATTATCCAATGAACTCTGGCTGCTGGCATTGTCGTTTAATAATATGAAGAAATATTGGTTGTCTTATTAGTTTAGGGTGTAATATTGATTTACTTAATATGAGAATGGCACTATTTACTTGACAGTTGGAGTTCTGTTTCCTTCAGTAATATTCCTTCGATTATATCAAAGGAAAATAGAGTTTTAGTGCTATGTTATATTGTTCGATACCATGTGAGCAAATTTGAAGACCTCTTTCTAGAAAGAATATAAAGGGTGTTTTTGAATTAATGCGAAAGATTCAACTGGATGTCCTCAGATTAAATTGTAATTAAAGTTCTCATAAATGTATTGTCCGTTCACGAAATTTGAGTCGTCGCTTGGCCACGACAATTTGGCATATTCCACTGTGTATATTAAAATTTTAGGTTATGTCGTTTATTTTCTTGTCAGATTGATACGCAATGTTGTCAATATTGCATAGAGTTCTCTGATAACTCGGAAGCTCGTCGGACGAGACCGGGTATATTCGTCAATGTTGACTTTATTTCACGTTATGACAGCAATACTGCCAACTCCAGATAAATAAATAAAAAATGCCTACTATGCGCTCAAACTTTCGTGAACGGGGTGGTAGGTGCGGAAATACATTGTTTCCAAGATACAGGGTCTTCAAGTTTTACTTAAAAAAAGAAAAAAAGACGCCACTGAAATACTTCAATCTAAATAAAATTATCGAATTCTTCGTTTAATTTGGGACAAAAAATGTCTACTTCCTTTTTTTCGTGTGTGGTTTGCCGTTTTTATGTAAAAAAAATTAAACATTCAGATCTCAACGTAGCGTCTTTCCACATAATGTGTTGAAGCAACGATTAAGACGCGTTAAGATGTTTCATTTTGTACATAAAAATGGCGCCCCACACGAAAAGAAAGCAGAGGATTTTTGTCACAAAGTGAACGAAGAATTCAGAAATAATTGTTACTTTGAAATATCTCAATTGTTTTTCACAATTTTTAAGTGAAACTTCAATACCCCTTTTCTTGGAAACAATGCATTTCTGGGCATAAATGTATAAGAACTTTCGCATCAATTCAGAAATGCCCTGTATAATGTTTGATTAAACAATGTAATTACGACTCAATGTCGCCTAAAGCCATGCATTATTTAATGATTACTGTACAATTAATAACCTCAACGCATCAAAATGATTTTGCATGGATACAGCATGTTTCCAATTTACGCTTTTTATCGATTTACGCAATATTTTCAAAACTAGAGCATCATATTGCCATTTTTAATGACACCGAATTTCGGTTGGGAAACTGTTATCACTAACGGTTTCTGTTCCTGTCGAAAGTATGTACAGGGTTACCAGAATTGGTGAACTACAACTTTTTAACCCTAATAGATAGAGAAAAATGAATGGCACATTACATTCTCTTTTTTCGAGAAACTCATTGTGCCGTCGATTGCATTGCTCTAGTCTTTTGTTTTCGAGTTATAAGCCAAAATGAGCATTTTGTCAATTTCAATTTTGGTCATTATCTCATTTCTTGGAACAAAATATTATACGATACTTCTTATAAGTATCCAGTGGTTAATATAATTTTGCTGAGGGGATTCTTCCTTATTCAATACATGTAATTAGTTTTTTCCTTACGGAATAATCATTTATTTTAATTAAAAAAATCACCGTTTTTTTCTTGTCTCAAAAATATATAACATGTCACATATCGCTCTTAGATCAGTGGCGACGCCAGGTGGGAAGGCAGGGGCGGCCCAGAATTTCAGTGGGGGTAGTGATGAATGAATGACTTTTGTTGAGCATAGGGCAAAAAAATCAGATGTTTCGGGCCAACCCTGCGCCTCCCCAAAATGTCATCACGACCTAGAAGCGATATAGACATGGTATAATTTTGAAACGAAAAAAAATCGTTGATTTTTTCAATTAAAAATAAATTAATGTTTCCATAAGAAAAAACAGAATTTCATGTAAGAAATCAGGAAGGAAACCCCCAGCAAAAAATAGATTAAGCCACTGGATTCCTTTCGAACAAGTGTCTGTATAATGTTTTTGTTTAAGTTTATAGCTCAAACAGAAACAGAATGACGAAGAAATACCATTTTTGACGATTGAGCAATGCGGTTGACGGCAAAATGAGTTTCTCGAAAAAACATTACCGTAATGTGGCATTCATTTCTCTCTATCTCTCAGGGTTAAAAAGTTGTAGTTCAGGGATCACCAAATCTGTCCACCCTGTACATACACACATGATATCGCTTGTTTAATTGAAATTTGTCAACACCGCGCATCAATTATCTTATACGCGTAATCCTTATTTATAATGAACGATCAGGATGAATCAGATTTATTATATCAATTTCGCTTTTATTTAGCGCAACCTAAATATCTAGCAGGCGTAGCGTTCAAAATTAGAACCAGGAAATCATCGGCCACATTGTAGCGATGTCGGCGGCTTCTAAAATAATACGCTGATTTTAGATATCCTCGTTCCTGATTTCACCTTTTTTTTTCGACCAGGTCGTCTCGATTGGGTTTCACAATATTATTGCCGAAAATCGGTCGGTGGCTGTGTTTATTTTTTTTACTTACGATGGTTCAAGTTGAGCTACAGGGGTCGGCCGATAAATTAACTTTTCCCTCAGACCAAAACATACAATGGAATTTTAACTACCGACTGTTCTATGTATGAATCTGTCGTGTTTAAATTGTTCCTAAGATAAAAAAGACTTATTCACCTATCTAATAAATCAACGAAAAAATATTAGCATATCCTCAACTTGAATCGATTTCCCTCTTTTGATTGCAATATTCATCTAAATGCTATGATGATTCAAAAAATAAACCTATTTTTATGTAAAAACGTATTCAATACGACGAAATCGTACATAGAACAATGGCTAGTTCAAATTCCAGTGTAAATGAGGTTTGTTTGGAACCTTGTCTTCGACGTGAGACGTCACCACTAATGCGGCGTATAAAGAAACATATAGTCCGTTCACGAAAGTCTGAGCGCATAACGTAAAATAAAGTCAACGTTGCCGAATGTACCCGGCCTCGTCCGTCGAGTTGCGAGTTAGTTATCAGAGAACTATATGCAATATTGACAACATTGCGTATCAATCTGACAAGAATATACACAACATAACCTAAAATAACCTAAAATTATAATATACACAGAGGAATATGCCAAATTTTCATGGCCAACCGACGGCTCAAACTTTCTTGAACGGACTATAGTTAGGCCCTAGCGCAGTAGTAGATGGGGATGAGATTCACAAAACATGTTAAATAATATACATGACCTGAAATTAATTTTTTTAACAATGTTTTACCTGTAATGATGGTTTTTATATTAAAACGTAACTGTTCATCCTAAAAAAAACAAACCATCCAACGTAACCTCACAATATGTCATTCTATAATGCTTCCGATCACCTGTCGAGTACTCATAAATATTTTACCATTTCTGTAAGCTACAGGTCCCTTAAAGAGGTCCAGAATTGCAATTTTTCTGTAAACTTATGAAAAGTTACAGATTGTCTTACAGATCAAAAGAGAAACCACCATTTAACAGTTGTGACACTAATTTATTATATTTTTCGAAAAATCCTTTAACGCTATTCCATTAATTTTTTCCGCATGATACCTATAGCCGGCTAAATTCTAATTCAACTATAAAAACGTTATCCAATTGACCCTCACTTATTGATTAGTCTTCTATTGCCATTGAACAATAAGAATAATGCGTGTGAAGAAACCGTTTCAAGGTGACCATTATAACACTTCGATCATAAAGAAATTCGATCGTGATAAATTGTTCAACTTATTGTTGTTATACTACATATTTATCGGAAGCGTGTCTTGTATAGCTTGTTTAAGGTCGCTACTTTTGATTGATAATTTCGCACAAAACGGTTTTTGTTCCGGAAATAAAAGTTTTTAACTAATAGAGAAAATAACAAAAAATACAGAATAAGAGAATATGCACCTGATTAATGCCTAAATATTGTGGCTCGAAGGCTGTAGCCATTAACCATTCATCAAAATTTAATGAATGAAATAGTGTTAAAAATTAAAAATCAAATCGAGTGTTTCTCAAATATGTTGGAGGCTATTCACTGGAATTTGACTCCTCAATTTTGTTTCAAATAGAGAAACTAGAAAATTTTATTTATTGTTGCACTTATGTAGGAAACTCAAAGTGTACAAGCTTTTTACATTTCATTTTATAGAATTATTTCCAGAACGATCATTTGATTCCTCACAATTTTTGTATGAAACATTTTTTTGTATTTCTTTTTAAAACAAAGTTGAAGGGATGGTCAAACTTAAGTGAATAATCAATAACAAATTAGTTTTTTCCACTAAGTTAGGTTAGGTAAGATTCACTATAAATATGACAAAACCTGGCTAAATTACTTCAGTAAACGAAACTACTCTAACATTTCAAGATCGTAAGGTATCCTCTCTATTGTTTCCACAAAAACAGTATGAAGCTAAGTAGGTACTTACAATGTTATGAGAGTCAATTGAATGAATATACACGATATATTCACCTTAGAAGCATGTCAATACGAAATAAAACCACCTTTCGCACTAGATTAATTGATTGATACATCCAGTCTTGGTCTCACGTTTCAACTCACAGAATGGTGTCTTACAATACACCGGAAACTAGAACAAGGGTTTCCCTCGTTAATTGCAAACCGGATATGTGTTGTTCAACATTAATGCGCCATTTTATTCTAAACGAATCATTTCCGCAATCTTCCCAAAATAAGGGTTAAGACAGCAATGTTTGCGACTGCACACTGCACCATTTTGTGAAATATCGTGTTTTTCATACGTATTTCGTTTTCTAACCCTTCATCTATTTTTTCCTAGGTGAAAGAAAACAATGAAAGCTAATAATAAGAAAATTTTAGAAAAGTCCTGAGCAGGCAGGTGCTTTTGAGTGCTCTTTTATGGGTGGAGGAATAATGCTATTACCTCAAAATTTGTATAGGACTTAAGATGGATACTAAATATGTAAATGCAAAATCTCACCACGATCGGAATAATATTCTGGAAATTATTTATTATTATTTCGTCGAACGAATACAGGACAGCACTCTCCGATGCGACGCCTTCGGGCTGCTTGTAATAGTCTCGAATCAAACAGTGGAATAGACATATTTCCGATGGTCTTGCAAGGTTCAAAAAACTCTTAAAACACTTTTTCATGCCGGGTTAGTGAGAGTTTTTTTCTCTCTTTTCGACGAGTTGTTTCTGTATATGTTGTAATATTAAGTGGATACTTTTTTGGTAAATTTTCTACTGTTTGTATCCTAAATGGGCAATAAATAAATAAATAAATAAAAACTGAAATATGTAAAAACTTGACAATTGAAAAAAATTAAATTCTAGGGTTCTGATGATGCGATGGTCTTGAAATGCTGCATGAACATTCACTTCATTCACAAAATTAATTTTTCGAATCGGATATCTTCTTACGGAAATATGAAAATTTTTCTTTTCCGTATTCCAATGTATTTTATATGGTTCTTCAACACTATGGCGACAAAATTTTGCATGAGGCTTATTATATGAGCATCTTGCATGTATCCGCAAAATTTCATTTCGATTGGTTTCCTTTTTTCTGAGATATTGAGGAACAATCACTTTGAATGGCCATATTTTACGGAATACCCTATACGACTTGTTTAAGTAGAGCGAGCGCTCAAAAAGCTACGCTCCTGTCAATGACTATGGTCACAGAAACACAGAATAAGATATCTACTCAAATTAGGCGAATGACGAATTGGCAACGTTGTACCTCCCAACCAATCAGAATTTTTTCTTGAGTGATAGGGACAAACTAAGAAAATTTAGAAGGCATTTTTTGGAAATGGCTGGGAATTCCCATTGACCGGGTCGGGAGCCCCCGTACGTCGCTATCGCCGGCAAAGATCACCATAATATGCCCCCGGAGACGGCGTTGAAAAATGAGATATCTGGTCGAAAATCCGTTATAGTCCGCTGGATGGAATGTGAAAGGCACCATGGTGTAGGTCCAGTTTCGAGACGCGGCCGACGTCGTCGACATTCTCATTTCTCCTCTCTTTCTCTGTCTTTCTTTCTTCCTCCCTCTTCTGCGGCCACCGGGTCATTTTGCACCGGTATCTGGAGCTTTTGCTAAGGATAATTTTGCTGCCGCCGACAACGCTTCTCGCGTGCACTATGTGAAATTGTTGCGCATACGGTTTCGGCTACGTCTTGAGTATACTGATGCAACTGTCCAATGGCTTGCAGATAATGCTAGAGTGCAATCGACGGTGATCTAAAAGTATTACCCTCGAAGTAATATACATGGATATGGGTATCATGCGTCTTATTCAATGGACTATTACTTATCTGCATTAACGAACTTCACAGAAATTATTGAGTAACGGTACACAACAAAACGATAGTGCGATACCTCGATTTAATTCAACACATATCTAACCTTTTAAATGTCGAATTTCACGACATGACTGTCAGTTGTCAGATTGTACTAGAGCTGTCCAATCCAGAATATAAGCTCCTGAGTTTTTCCAGAGATTTGTGTTCCTGCGTTGGTGTTACTGTTGTTCGATTTGAATCATATGTTTATGGCGATGGTAATTAAACAACAATTACAAACAAATCGAGTAGCTGGAAAAGCAAGATCGTCACAGTAATTCAGTTATTTGCGATTTTATTGAGAGTAAACAACATTGTTAATATTGAAATTTCCACAATCCGAACGAATATGAACATGACAGCACCGATTCAAACAAAAATCATATAGTTATTGAGTAACTTAGGAAATTTGTGCTCCAAACAAAACGAACACACATAGGCCAGTGCTGCCACTACCACTTGCCAGCGGCCGTTCGCGGTGACCAGATTTTTACTTGATATGGCATCGCACTCATGTTTTAATTCTTCCACTGTTCCATTGGAGCCGAGAGACTTGGATGATTGTAGGCTAAATCCTATGTTTCCGAGTGAATTTTCGAAACCTGTATAGTAAATCAAGGATCATTTGGAGGTGTAAACAATCCCTCACATCATTGGCGAAGTATAACTAGCTAGTTCTTGTTAGGGTCCAGCCGCAGAACTTTAAGGGAAATGAGAAAGCGAAAAGAGCTCAAAAACTCAACAATATCGTTTTCAAAAAACGAGATAGGGCTGCAAGCTCACTAGGATTCCACCAGTGACTGTTTCGTGAGATGTCACCTGCACAAGATTGGTAAGAAAACTCCGATGTATATAGGTTATGTGATTGGCGACAGAAACCACAGAGCACATATTATTCCAAGCAACGTGTTGGGCAAACAAGACTTGTTCTACTGGGTGACGCGGTTTTGACGCCACCGACATAAGAGCGACACTTACTGGATAACACAACAGGTCAAAGATAAGCAAAGAGACTCATTGCATCTTCAAACAGAAGACACTACAAGCTCTACCGTTGTCAAAAAAAGGTTAGGGCTGCTTACTGGGTCAGGCCACTGTTTCTTAAGATCACCTGCCACAACCCTAAGGAAAACTCCGATATCTGTAGGTTATGTGGATGGGCCTCGGAAACCACCAAGCACATGTATGCTATACAAAGCATTGGCGCAAATCAAAGTACTCTACTGGGTGACGCACTTCGACAACTTTGTCAACTTGGCGAGAGATTCTTCCCTGGGCAAAAAGTAGTTCTAGTATGGTACGCACAAAAGACCTTATTAGTTGCAGATCACAATCTACCCTTATCCACTTTTGATCCACTAATCGATCTAAACTAACAGCTCTCAGATTTCTGTCGAGAACAAGAATTATCTACCGGTACTTCGCACCGGGTGCAATGATAACAACAGGTGAAGCCAGAAGGGGGTCCCCTTCGCGATGCATCAACGAAAGTGTCAGTGCACCAGATGAAGAAGACGATCGCATTCGAGGAGTACGTAAAGTGCAGTCGATGACAACAACTCTGCGGGTTCGTTCGACGGAATGGCAGCTGGCGTGTATGCATGAGGTGACTCAATTCGCGTTTTATGTCAAGAATAAATTCTTAACGCTGCTGCTGCTCTATCCTGCCCGCACATCCGGTCAATGCTTGCGCAAATTAACAATTAATACCGTGCGAAAAGTACTAGTTGCCGTTCGAAGAAAAAACGCTTAACGTGTATCTGGTTGTCATAATGTGGGAGTGGAACGATTTTAAAACGATTAGGTGATTGACCAGTACCAGGTCACTATTGATATGACCATTTGGTGCCAGGCAGTCCACGAGAGTATTGCGAACGTTACTTGCGAACATCTGCATTTTCCTATCTGTAATCATATTCTGAAATATAATTGTTAATTGTGTAGTTTTCGACTTGTCAATTTGGTTCATCATCTATATAATTGCATCTGTAGAATTTTGAGAGTTGAGCAGGTGCTTTGTACGCTCGTTCATTGGGTAGAGCAATAAGACTATTACCTCAAAACTTTGTATGGGAGTTGAGATTCATAAGTATGTGAAGGCAAAATCTCATCACGAACAGAATTATATTCTGGAAATTATTCAAAAATATAATTAATAAAAAAATCTATGGTTCAGATCATGCGGTGCTCTTGAATTTTGCCTGAATATTCAGTATATCAATCTCCATGAACGAAATAAATTCCACTCGAATCGGGATATCTGTTATGGAATTATAAAGATTCTTCGTTTCAATATTCCCATGGAAATTTCATGGTTCTGTTAACGCTATGACCACAAAATTGCATGAGGCTCGTTATGAGCATCTTGCATGTGGCCGCAAAATTTCAATTCGATTGGTTGTGTTTTGTCTGAGATATAAGGAATGAAAATTTTAATGGCCACATTTTATGGAACATTCTGAATAATATGACTTGTTAACGAACTAAACAAAGGCATTTGGGAACCGTACTCACCCTGAAAATCTCAAGTCTCTAGGACAATTCCTTGGAAGTTAGCGTGTTTACGCCCGTGGGCCAGACAAAATTGAATATGACAACGGATTCGTCATCAGGTAGTCAAACCCTATCGTTTGAGACCATTTCCGGTACAAAGTTAAAAAATTACAGACATTTGGGCAAAACGATATATAGGTAGTACTCGTTTAAGTAGAAAAACAGAACAACAGAAACAGGAAGAAAACCAGGAGGAAATAATAAGTAATAAAAATATAACGTCTTTGCCACAAATTACAGTCACATTTATATTTGTCCTGAAATTCCCCCAATATTTTAACACTCCAGGAGTGTTTATCAAACCAGGTCTAGTTCTCCAAGTGATGATCTTTTGGAACCTCTTTCGCCCTAAATTTCAAATTGCGAATAATGCTGGAAACTCATCATTTAAAGATGTTGCTATCGAATATGCTTCACAATTTCGCTCTTCAGATTAATATTGAGTTGACCGGAAGCTTTTGGCACCAACCTCGTACACACCGAGCATTACCGTCCTCTTCTTTAAGCGGCTATAAAACCTTCACGAATTCGGATTTGCATGAACGTTATATGTTGTGACTAGCCTTCGACCCGGTCATTTATTTATTATATGACCCGTCTGATTTCCGAGAAACCCATTGTCGTTTGCCGCCCGCAAAGGGAAAACTCTGGGAAGGTTCCGTTTTTTCGTGTTTGCCGTTTCAGGTATAGATCCCCGCGGGACCTCGAACGAACTTTTCGATATTTATCAAAAATAAACTTCCTGACGAAGGACTTATCGATTAGTCCGTACGATATGTTGTTGACAGATTGCGATACGAAGAAGTTTGTACTTCGATAGTCGCACTTCTGGAAGGCGACAAGTCGGAAGATGTCTGTCAGCTCTTGTTGATTTACTGATGGTGGTACCCCTGATAGCTGATAGTATATTTTGTGAGATGATGTTGATATCTCCATCTTATCTTTTTCCCAGAATTACAATTTGTATGAGAACAGTCAAGAATACTATTAAATGTATGTTCTCTCATTGAGATGCATCGATGATTGATTATAAGGGACCACAGTTGGGACCCTGGGGTACACCTCTTTATTTGAGCATTTGAGCGTTCCAGTTCAGAAAAATATCTAATCGTATAAAGTGTTATTGGTTCATTTTTATTCTAATACTCCCAATCGATTCAGAAGAAAAAAAGTTGAGAAGAGCTCTGAGCAAGTGCTTTCGAGCGCTCATTCATTGGCGGAGCAATAATGCTATCACCTCAAAAATAATGCTATCACCTCAAAATTTTGAATTGGACTTGAAATTCATGTTAAGTATATGAATGCAAAATCGCAGCACAATCGGAATTATATTCTAGAAATTATTCGTAAAATGAAATATGTAAAAAACCAACAATAAAAAAAATTCTGATGATTTTCAAATTTCACTTCGTGTTATGGAAATATACAGATTCTTCTTCTTCTTTCTTTTCGATTCCAGTTGAATTTTCTATGGTTCTGTTAATACTATGGCCACAAAATTTGCATGAGGCTCACTATGAGCATCTTGCATGTGGCATAATTTCATTTCGATTGGTTCGTTGTTTCTGAGATATTGAGGAATAAAAATTTTGAATGGCCATATTTTATGGAACACCCTATACGTGATGTGGCTAGTTAACGAATTTAACCGCAGTATTTGGAAACCGAACCCACCCTGAAAATCTCAAGTCTCTAGGACAATCCCTTTGTAAGTTATCATGCTCACGGCCGGACGGCCCCACGGACAGAATTGAATTTGACCACGGATTCCGCTTCAGGGGATCGAACTTCATCGTTTAAGACCAGTTTCGGCTCGAAATTCAAAAGTTACAGACATTTAGTCGAAGCGAAATAGCGCTCGTTTAGGTAAAACGAGCGAGAGAATTCGGAGCGATAGTTAGTGTCTATACATAATCTTCGCGATAAAAAATATAAATATGCACTCAATTCTAGAGTCGTTTTATATGAAATTGTCACTCAATTGGCAATTTTCGAGTAAAATATGGCCTTGTACATGACGTTACTATCGATTTTTGTCAACTATACCCGAATGACATCGAGAACAGCATTCTCTCAGTGGGATGAAAAAAAAAAACAACCACCATTAGCTATAAACATCTGAAAGGGTCACCGTTTCATAATTATCTCGCGTCATAAACAAGTTTTCGGTCCGTATGTTTGGGGAATGCCCGTTAAAGTTACGGCCCCACTAGCGAACTTACCGATGGTGCAATTGATAAGAAATCGACGAGGTGAATGTACACAGTTCGAGGTTAGGTATGTTAATTTATGTGTAGATTAATTGAGTAGTGATTGGAAGGTTGATTATCTAAATGCCTTAGGCGACGACGAATCTTCACATTGAAACCAGATAACAATTCCTATGGCACCTTTGAAACATATGTATATCGAATGTAGCGGCTTTTGGTAAATAATGAACAAAGCGTGACCGAAAAGTTATGCCTGCCCTAATTTATTTATAGCCTATAAATATCAGGACAGACTTGGGCCCGATTCTTGAAAAATCTCTCATGGAGATTGCATTCTCTCTCAGTGACGAGAGAATCTGTATTCTCAGATTCTCTCCCGACCGAGAACGAGTTCTCTACTACTGAACTGTAGAGAGATGACCTATTTCCATAGGAGAGAATCACAGAATGGAGCAAACCTTAGACAAAGGGAGCAACTATTCTGTGTCTAGTTGAAGTTGTGACTGAAATATTCGAATTATGCGTGAGAGAAGTGAGATGACATCTCGTATAGGAATAGTCGAACGGAGTTGTCATCTTCTACGAAGTTCAAGAATCGAGCCTGTAATTCCCATGTCCTGGATCTCGATTGTAGTGTTAAACTAAATCATTTCTACTGAGATCCAATACGTTTGGGCTTTTTTTCCTCCGAATACTCCTTCTACTAAAGATTGGTTTTGGGTCAGTTATTGGCTTTTATGTTCGCACACTTCCTTCCTTTAAATCTTGAGAGGCCAAGAACCATAAATCCTATTAAGAGATCTGTGGCTTGCTTACTACATTGAGTTTCTTTCCATGTTTCTCATGCTTCTATCTTTCCATAGCAACTATTTTTGCATGAATCAAGTTGAATACGAATACCTTACTCTAGTGTACCCAGAGTCAGTCCTGTGATCATAAAAAATCGTATTTCTTCAGTGAAAAGCACTTTCAATACTAAACTTATTAAGAAAATAACTTTGACGATGGCAAATGAAACATTGATGTCAAAGCCATAAAAAAGAATAATATTATTAAGTATCCGCAAAATTTCATAAGAGTGATATCTGAGGTCAAAACAAAAACCGATAATTATTTCTGGTCACTTGGACGCCTTAATTTTCAAAACCAATTTCGAGACATGAGGGAGAATCAACTGCACGAACCTCTAGTCCGAAACATCCTTAGCCAGATCCAAGGTACTTGTTTCTTCCTCATCGGAATTTACATAACAGTATAACGAGCCAAACAAGCTGAAATTTGTGAATGGAAGGGTCTCCGAAAATATTTTCGGTCCATGATAATTCACAGCGCTATCACGCCTTCTACCAACTTTCGAATGGAAAATTTTTGATAATTGTAGTATATATAGGGTGACAACCCCAGACGTTTATATTATTAGACACTTTGACAACAGTTAATTAAGAAACCATTTTTCAGTATAAGAGGGATATGGAACAAGATTATTGAACAAATATTATTTAGGCTATTCCATCTTTTTTGCTTTTTCTATTCAATGTTTCGGCAGTATTCGCCAGCAGTCGTCAGAAAACTACTCAAAAACGATCAACTCTTTGAAATGTTTGTCATTATTGACAGTTTCTCGAAAACTATCATCGATGACTTTGGATCTCTTTGATTCATTCAATTGTCAAAAATTGAAAATTTCTTCTTCTTCTATGTCTTTTGTGTTTTTCCCGAAGAAGCCAAATTGATGGAATAGCACAAAAAAGATTTCAATAAGGAACAATAAGTTGGTTTTTTTGTTTTAGTTTGATTGAATATGACAACTGTGTGCTGTAATCATAGAAAATCTATTCTTGATGTCGAGAACAAGACCTGTACACTACTAATGAGATATATACAGCAACCCAAACTTATTTTTAGAATGGAAATAAAATTAGTCTTTTTCTTTGAACTTCGTCGTGTGGGGTTCACACTCTATGCTTTGATATTATGTAACGTTACATAATCGTATAAAGATTAGGATACTTGAACTTTTCCGATACACTTCCCTCATTCACACGAAATTCGATCAAGACTTCACTTATCATTTTGTCCTTTATCTTCTATCTCTGCCACTTACAGGCTCATAAGTGTTAAAGTAAATTTACACAATGACTTGCTTTGCTACTCTCGTCAAGGCATCCGTATTCACGATACAAGGTGTCTCTAGGAAAAAATCAAGCCGGAGAAATAATTCACGTGATTACTTGAAAAGAAAAAATTTACATCACTTTCATAAACTTCTAGCTGATTCTCAATCATGCAAAGCATATTTTGTGATATAATGTTGAAACAAAAATACTATCAACTGTACCTATGTTGTCAATAATATGATTCGATTATAAATTGTAAGGGCCAAAGATGAGGATATATTTTCCAAATTTCAACAGAAAATCGAGTTTCGCCAAAATACTGTACCAATTTGAGTTAAATGATTAACACAATTTTCATTGAAATCAATGTATATTTCCATATATATCGTTTATTGATATCTGCATTGAAAACTTTTGTTGGCAGAACTGTTTTCTATATCATTGAATTGACAGATACTTAGTATAGTCCGTTCACGAAAGTTTAAGCGCATAGTAGCGTTTGTATATTTTATCTGAAGTTGGCAGTATTTGCTATCATAACGTAAAATAAAGTCAACGTTGCCGAATGTACTCGGCCTCGTCCGACGAGCTTCCGAGTTACAGAAACTCTATGCAATATTGACAACATTGCGTATCAATCTGACAAGAAATGAACAACATAACCTAAATTTAAATATACATAGTAGAAATATGCCAAATTTCCATGGCCAACCGACGGCTCAAACTTTCGTGAACGGACTATATGTACAATCAATGACAAGAGCGTTTCGAGTATACAAACATAGATTTTCCACAGAATTGGAGAAAACATATCTCAATTTATATCGATACTCATTTGTAATGTGCAACTAGCCCCTTTTTTCGAAGTCCGAATATGAAACCGAACCTAGCGATTTGTCAGCTTCCAAAAATGTTCATACAAATTTCTTCATAATGTTTCCAGCAGTTCCTGAAAATCGTAAAAATGATCTGTTTCAATTTTTCTTTCTGCAATCTGAACAATAAACTACTAGCACGGTGTATTACATGAAAATGCTCAGTAGGTACGTATTATGAAACTTATGATTTTATGAAAGAACTCAAATCCTTTTGAGGTGTATTGTCATGACGAATGAGAAAGCGTATACCTTTCCCCGAACAAACATTCTTATACTTTCCTCCAAATTGCAAAACCCATGGCATTGAATTTCTAAATCCCCAAAACACTTTCCACTGTGGCGAATCCAGTTTCAACTTGTTCTATCCTGCACCAAAATGAGCCTTTTGTGAGGCGAGGAGAGTCTATCTTTATTCAGGTTTCAAACATCTGCTTATACTTATACTATTTCTGCTTGAATAGGAACGTCACTTACCATTGTGGGTGTATTATTTCCTATTTAGAATTCGGATTTCAAAATGTATAGAATAATAAGTAATAGTTCTGTACTCTCTACCTACTTTCATTATGTTGCATTTCTTTCGGAACGCATTCACAATGAAAGGGTACATTATACATACACCTAGTTGTTGGAAATTGGGACCAATTTACCTGCCCACGTCTTTCTTCTACCTGGGATTGTGCAGTTTCGAAATGTTATCTTAGAAATCGTAAAACTCCTCTTTAGCAACGCCGGTTTGCAGGGTTATTTATTCTTGTGTTTTATTCGTTTTCCACTTTGAGCAGCCCGCTCAACGCCACAGGTGATAATTGATGGTATTTATGGCCTTCCTGTAGATGCTAACACTCATTACGGTCTTAGATTTTTAGAGTGTTATTCAGAGTCGGCTTCTTTTTTTTTGTTGCTGGTATTTTAAACTGCATGAGAAAATTCTATGGTTCGGGTGCGCTAGAATATCTGACAAGATAAATTTAATGCTACCTATTTTGATTCGACCTAAAAACTCATTTGACACTATAGTCCGTTCACGAAAGGTTGAGCCGTCGGTTCCATGGAAATTTGGTATATTCCCTGTGTATATTAAAATTTTGGTATGCTGTCAATTTTCTTGTCAGATTGATACGCATGTTGTCAATCTTGCATAGAGTTTCTGAAACTCGCAAGCTCGTGGACGAGGCCGGTTACATTCGGCAACGTTGAATTATTTTACGTATGACAGCAAATACTGCCACTTTAATAAATAAGAAACGCCTACTATGTGCTCACCTTTCGTGAACGGACTATATAATCTCCTATGTGGATAGAAAGGGGAAGATCATTTGACATACAACGATGTGAGCGACATACGAAATCTTGCGGCGACAAACTTAAGTCTAGCCCATCACAATCCAATGTGGTAATATCTCAGTGGACTTATTGCTAAATTTAGCGCCTGTGATATCTTACAGATCTTCACCATTGATTGTATGAAATGACGAAAAATCTGATGTAAACAAAAAAGGATATAATAGTTTTTGACATCTCATCAACAGTATAGTCCGTTCACGAAAGTTGAAGCACATAGTAGGCGTTTGTTTATTTATCTCAAGTTGGCAGTATTTGCTGTCATAACGTAAAATAAAGTCAACGTTGTCGAATGTACCCGGCCTCGTACGACGAGTTATCCAGAGAACTCTATGCAATATTGACAACATTGCGTATCAATCTGACAAGAAAATAAACAACATAACCTAACATTTTAATATATAACAGTGGAATATGCCAAATTGTCATGGCCAACCGCAGCTCAAACTTTCGTAAATGGACTATACCTACATATCTTTCAGAGCAGTCTCACAGTTCAGTTCACTAATACATCAGTTGAAATACCTGGAAATATATTAAAACCTACTGTATTTGTCGATAATGATAATACATAACCGTTTTTCGGAAATCTACTCCATCGATCTTTCTAATCAGAACGTAGTAAATATTGAACTAATGTAAACAACGCATCAGTGCGACCATTCTGAAAAAAATCAAATATATACTTTCATTCAGTTTCTGAGTGAGGTAACAGATAAGGGCAATCTAAAAATAATATTGATTCGGCAATCTCGATATGCGATAGTTACCACTTTCCAGGAAGAATTGAATTTTGGGTACATAACATCTTGGATACAGCGTCTTCACACATTTTTTACATCATTTCCAAGTATTATTTTCATATCCAGGTGATAAGAATATTTTGATACATACATACTCCATTATTTCACGATTTCCAATAGTGAGACAAATTGTTGACCTCAAAAACGCAATTTGTTACATTGTTTTTCATTTGAAAATTTCTAACCAAAAGTTAGTAATCACTTCTGTTACGAATTTTCAGTTTTCGGTAAACTATTTCTTTCGTAGCATCAATAAGTGCGCGACATATTTTCATATTACCTGTCGTACCTTTCATATAGAACCGTTCATTCATCATCCGGATATATCCGAGAATGTTGTCTGAAGACATTGAAAAGTTGTTCGATCGGTTCAAAGATAGTATGTAGTACCAACGGAACTCATTATCATTCATCATAGAACTGGAACGTTCAACAACACTTCAGTCAAAAATGTTCCAATTGAAAAATTATATTCTTTATTTCTGTGGTGTAATCCATCAATTCTTCAACTGGAAGTGTTGAACCGTGAAATTCTTCAAAGTATTCTAGTTACGTTTCAATTCTATATGTTAGTTGCACCATAAATATATGATAATAATCATATATTTAACCCGCTTGTCAGATCTGATATCCTCAAATTAGTATTGCCAACACAAATATTAAAATTCGCAAAAGAAAGGAATCGATAAATTGGTGGTGATTTTGACGGAATAAACTCTTTTCTGAAACTAGCCACTACCTGACTTCTTATTGAATTTTCAATTTCAATTCAATTTCCAAGTCTATAGTATAGAGCTGTATCAAAGCCTGATTTAATCAGCTAAAATATGTCAAATATGCTTTGTAGAGTCGTTCACTTTTCGGTTGCTGGCACTGTAGATGGAACCGAAAATGCAATTGCATTCCAAGTTTGATAATAATATTGGAAATTGAATTATCCCACATACGAACTAAAGTTGATTGACTTTTATTTCGAACAATGAATTTGTCGATTAGTTCAATACAATAATGGTAATGAAAATAACTAATCAGTTCAAATTCTAAACGCAATAAACAACTGAAAATACACTACATTGACCCAATGAATGTTTGGATTACATCGCATATTACGAGTATTCGAGATATTTCATTCATTTCCTCCTGACACCCAAATAAAACATAAAATTGTTGACTCCAGCAATCAACATGATTAGCAGAGCAGAACTTTGTATTTTGCATCGTTCACGATATTTATTGCTATCGAACAAAATGTTAACCCTTGTTAGAATAGAATAGGTACATCGAAATTTATGCTTCCATGTTTAAATGATTATTCAAGATTAAGTCGAAGAAGTGTTTTAAGCTTACTTATCCCATTTTTTTCTAGATAGGTCAGGTTAGGTTTTGTTTTTAGCTACCCCCATGTCTAGTTAGGTTGGTTATTTATCGAAAAAAGTAATATTTCATATATCGAGAACTGTCTACAAGGCATTAATGAGTGTTTTTTTACAGAGGAAGAGATCGATGTCGTGTCTGTACCAGACAAGAAATACCCAGTGGGAACCAGGATGGGCTATATTCCTCCAACAAACCCACCAAGCCGTGCTCGTAGAAACATGCAGAGACCATTGGATGCCGCCATGATCAATGGACGTCTGAATAACAATGCCATCATCAATAATAACACCACAACAGAAACGGTGTGAAGATCATGTTACCAGCCAAAAGAGCTCCTCCAGCCATCAACTATCCTCCAGCTAAAAGGAGGGCAGTGGCTCCTGCTAATGACAACAATAAAGAAGAAAGACTCGACAGACCCGGTAAGTTACAAAATACATTGATAAGATGAAGATAAATCCAAAAATTGAATTTGTCAAACGCGACTGCAAGGATAACCACAGAACTCACTTTGAGGTAAAACGCGTAACAGTTTCTGTAACTCAATGAGCTCAAAACATTCCAAAATTATATGTTGTGCAAACTTGACAATGTTGGCAAAGTGACCCAAAACCAGTGATGTGCTCAGTTGAAGTGGATTAAATTTCCCAGAACTTCATATAAACATATACATGGACAATCCAGTTGCCTTAAGGCGCTGAGCTCCAACAATATCAGTTCAAAGATGGTGTGGGAATGTCTGAGCAATCTAAATCAACTAGGAAAACGCCATTTGTGGCGTAGGGAACAACATCTACAAAATAAATTCACAAGAAGGGTGAAGTAAGACAAAAAGGCACTCAATCAGAGAGCCATAAGGGTCTAGAACACTGCAAAAACGTTCAACGAGAAGATCCGAAACTCTCTTGGAATGCAACGAGAATTCTCACAGGATCTCTCGCGGTTCAGCCGTCTCAGGAAACATCTAAGTGACTGAGTGTTGCCAAAAACGATGATTCTGTGGAGAAAAAGGAACCGCCGGCATGTCCTGGGTAAAATATGCCATCCCTGAAGGCACAATGAGGGACACAATAGACCATAAGGTCGCGGTGCACAAGTACTCCTTTAGTGAATATTGAATCTTGACAATAATCTCTTGTTTTCTATGCGATTTCATGAGAACTTCCTTTTTCAGAACCAACCACACAACTGGAAGACGCCGATCAAATAACAATCAGGATTGCCAAACTGACTTGGGAAAACGCGACATCCACAACAACATGGAGCGTCAAAGAAGAGAAGACCTACGCGATGCTTTCGATGACCTCAGAAGATTGGTCCCTGAAGTTCTCAGAAAAGACCGTGCTGCCAAAGTGGTCATCCTGCGTGAAGCGGCAAATACTGCAACTATCTTACCACCATGGGAAGGAGCATGAGACAACTCAGAAAGATTTACGGTCATACCAGAGAAAACTTAAAAGAAAGTTTCATTTCTGAGAACACAAGCAGCCATAGAAAATGGTCGTATAGCTGAGGACGGAGACAACGAAGAAGAATATGAGGAAGAAGTAGAACAGGTAGAGGAGGTGATACAGAACTGAAGATTCGGCGGCCTTGGGTAAGAGTCCCACAATACAACTAGCTGTGAGCGTTCAAGAAAGTTTGAATGGTAAAATACTATACCTTTGATTATATTCGAAATCATTACATGTTGAAATTCTGCCAACTTTTGGGTGAATTGAGTTTCATTTGACATACTACTTGTCAAAAACTCTATATTCCTAAATTCAAAATTGTGGAGGTTTTGCTTTTTTCAAGCAATCCCTTGAAGGACTTTTCGATTGATAATTTTCTTATATCTGAATGATTTAATTTGTGTTCTGTATTCATTGTTCTATGATTTTATTACATATTCCTTTTTATAACTGATAGGATACAACCGTTCAGAAAAATTTTCTATGATGAAAATTAAAACCTTCATCAAAACAAGCTATGCGAGTTCAAGAAAAAATAGGTTTTGATGAAGAAATTCTTAACCTTCAATTATTTTCAAATTGTAACAACGTTGAAATTGCATGAAGCAAGCTTTTGGATGAGTTAAGTTTTGTATTACTTCTGCTTGAGTACTATATATTCATAAAATTCAAATTGTGGATGTTTTGCTTTTATTCAAGCAAGGTTTTGAAGGGCGTTTTGATTGATAATTTTCTTATATTTGAATGATTTAGTTTGTGTTCTGTATTCATTATTCTATGATTTATATTACATATTCCTTTCGTATTACTGATAAGATACAACAGTTCCGAAAGATTATTCTATAATGAAAATTGAAAACTTCATTTAAAATATGTAAATACAACATTATGCTGTGAGAGTTCAAAAAAGGTTTGAATGGTGAGATCTTACCTTAGATTATTTCAAAATTGCAAAATGTTGAATTTTACAAAGCAAGCTGCTTTTGGATGAACTGAGTTTCCCCATGCTTGTCGAAAACTGTATATTCATAAATTCAAAATTGTGGATGTTTTGCTACTATTTAAGCAAGCTTTTGAAGAATTTTTTTATTGATAATTTTCTTATATTTGAATGATTTAGTTTGTGTTCTATATTCATTATTCTCTGATTTATACTACATATTCCTTTTGTATAACTGATAAGATGCGAGCGTTTAAAAAGATTATTCTACGATGAAATTAAAACACCTTCATTCAAAATATGTAAATTTGTATAGAAATCAAAACCCGAGGTTACGAATATAATCCCCTTAGATAATTGTAACATAAATAGAGTACCGGCAGAGAAAAAAGTAGTTCAGATGAAAATATATTTTGATATAGATTAACTTAAATAGAATTTTCAATTCAATCTGTGAATGAATCACTGTGATTTTAGCTTCATTTAAGTTCATTTTTAGGGTAAGTCTTACGTTTATATATTTTCATGGCTTATTGTTTAGTGTTTTCTTTTAATTTACTTTACCAGAAAAAAAAATTTTCAATTTTATCCGGTTTTCCATTGTCAAAGTTGATTTTTTCGAGTTTTCGATACATCCTTTTCTATTTTTGAATGTTTTTGAGAGTAATCCAGAAATAGTGTTCATTTTAGCTGATTTTACTTTTTCACTGCATCATTTTTTTCAGTTTTACAATTTTACATATTTTTAGCGAAATGCAATATGTTATCTATGTGTATATTTTTTTATGATGTTGAGGAATAATGTGTTGTTTTCTGCTGTAATCATTTTTTTTTAATATAATGTCAACTGTAGATATTTTATTCAGTCAGAGTTTTATCTGGCTTGTGTACAAAGACTTTTTTAAAATATTCAGGTAGTCTTTAGGATAACTTTCAGTTTAACGATTTTCTACTTACAATTATTTGAAAAAATCATGAGATTTTCCTGGAAGCCCACTTTAAAGGAAGCTTTATATTATAGTGCATTGAACTAGCAATGCAAAGTGTTCAGAACATACTCGAAGATAGAATTGTGCACAGAGTTGATTTTTTCATTGAAAGATCTCTATGGTTTTGCAACTATTTCATATTGGAGTGCAATAGACTTGAGCAGATTCTACGAGGAAGTTATTTTCTCTACTTTCAACTCGATCCCCTTTTTTGATTCCCCTACACTTGCAGGTGTATATCCCATAAGTATTACTTCTAGATATTATAAACGATACGGTTTGGTTTATCCCTTTCATTGAAAATTTTACCTTATTTATTTCATGTAATATGTGGAAAAATACTTATATTTGCTTATTTACTTTACATTATTGTTCATCACTTTTATATGATATATCGAATAATAATTTTTATGTGTAATTAGTGATAACAATAATAGATTTACTTCCCTCCAAAACAAAAAATTAAATCATTTACTCATCATTTACGTGACGTTATTGTATGATGAAAATACAAGTTGATTCAGATCCAGTGCATATTTATTTTAAAATATCTGAATATTTTCAATGACCCGGTAGTCATGACATGTTGACAGTTACTCTGACCAATAACAGACAGATTTCTGTCTATTGTGCATCCAGAAAATGAAAGCTAGGTTTTCAATGAATTTATTATACTCGTAATTGTGTACCTATATATCTAGATTTTAAGTGCTTGAACTTCATAATATTTAACAACTATATATAATGGGAGATTGTAAACTATTGTTAATCTTATATTTAAGGTGAATATGGTGAATTTTAGTGATCTTGATAATTAATTGCACTAGTTCATGAAGTGGGTTGAATTTTATAACTTTATGATTTTTTTGTTTCATTTTTCAGTTAATTGAATGAATATTTTAAATTGTTCTTCTGAATGGTCAAGTGAACGAATAGAAACCCTCCAATATTTTTAAATTGCGTTACAAAATTGAATTTTTCACTTATTAACCGATGAAAATGATAATATTGAAATTTTTTTCTTGTATGTATTACATTTATTTCGAAAATTTCGTTATTTGATGAGGGTTTCCTTCCAGATACTTGACCATATATGTCAGATTGATAATAATGAAAAGAAATTGGTATCTTCTAGTGTTTTTACATGCAAGAATAGTGCTGAGTACATTTCTTTTATTGTGAAATATTCGAGTTATAAATAGTGTTTTGTTGTAGTGATTATAGTTATTTTAGTGTTTACATAATTATTGAAATTTATACATATTTAGTCTTCCGTAGGCTCAGTTGAGCAGAATTTTTTTTATTCTTTAGTCGTAAGATGAAGAGAATTGTTGTGTTCATGAAACTATTTTACAGTATTTTATACTTTTGATAAATACTTGAAAAATAGGAAAAAAATATAAAAAATCGAAAACAAAAAAAAGTAATCGCATAATATGATACCTGTGATGTTTATACATCTATTCCTCCTAAAAATAATTCGTATGAGAAAAATTTCAATTTTCTAAACAATACTGAAATTTTTTTATGAAACGTTTCGAGGAAAAAGTAGAAATGAAAAATGTGCCATAAATTTTTAATGTGCATTTTTTTAGTTTGTGTACGTAAAATTTTTAAACTGAAATTTGCTCATTTTTTAATTACATAAACATTAGTATCTGGAAGTGAATCTCGAAGTTAAAGAATTGCATCTACTTGTAGTTATTGTTGAACGGAAGATGCTTTTTTCTTCGTTGAATTTTGGAAATGTTCATTAGTAATTTCGAAATTTTCATAACAGGAAAGCGTTAAACAGTTTAACAGTTCATTCTTACATATCTGTGATTTTACCTCGCTGAAGACCAAATATTAGAAATAGCTTTTGAGAAGAAAATCACACTTGCTATTATATTCCCACTAAATATGTTAACAGGGCAATTCTCTAAGCTTAGCGACCACTTGTAGTTTAAGATATACTACTATTTGTGTTTGTGTGAAAATTGGGAAAATTGATGATAATACAATTGTTATATTCTGTACTTATGTCCTAAGCA
>CM024244.1:47653095-47706590 GCA_013421045.1 Propylea japonica | reverse complement strand
GCTGTCAAGTGTCCAAAAAAAACTTTGTGGGGAAGTGTACACTTCGATGCAAGAGACCCCCAGAGAACTAGAATAAATATTCGCCCCATCTCATTATAATGAGTTGTGCATGCAGACGCGCCAATATCATTTCGGGCAGGTCAAGAATAATGAAAAATTGTCCCAAATCATCCTTTATTTTTAGATGAAAACCTACATGTTAATATCAGTATGATTAAGCACAAATGAATAAGAATAAACACATGAGATCAATGAAAAATTCGAAAAGAAAATAATCACTGAAGCCATGCCTGGAAACATCTTTCCTTAAGCTACTCTTCAATCTATACTTGAAGCACAATGTACAATAATTGGAAAATTAGATCAACATTCAAATATAAAACTCTTTGCAACAAAAATTTCAGTTGATGACCTTTTGCTTTGAATAAATCGCGCATCAACCCTTTTAGATATTTAATTTCCCGTTGAATATCTTTATCTGGTTGGTTAGTTTTTCTCCCTCTTGCAGAAGTTGTTTCTCTTCAGTCAATATTCCTTCAACTTCGGCTTTCTTCTTCATGCGATAGCGGGTAGCTGCGTTTTTGTTCTGTTCCTTCTTTCGTGATTTTTTGTCCTCTACATTACGGGAGTAGGGTTTGGAACGTTTACGGGAGTGGGTCTTTATTTCACCACCCATGGGTTGGTTAAGATGGTCAACTGGTTCTGGCACCCACTCGGGATCGCTTGAAGAGCATGAATCGTCATAGCTGCTGTTACTGCAACTGTTGCTGCATGGTGAAGATGGACCGCTACTCCACTGCATGTTCTCCACGCGGCTTCGTACCAATTCATCCACCACTGCAAGTTCGTGTGCGATGTCAGGTTGAGGGGTTACCACCGCAGGATAATCTACCTGCTGGTAAACGAGAACGTTGTCGAGAGGCTGCTGCTTCTCAGGTACAATTCCAGAAGATGCTTGCTCGTCCTGGAAAACTTGGAATATGGGTGCTTGGGTGGCCACCAGTGGTTTGAGGGTGGTCAACATGGTGGTCTCGCTAGGTGGGCTTTGTGGTGGTGTAAGCATGGTCGTAGCAGGTGCGCATTGAATCATTTCGCACATGGACACAGAGTCGAATTCATTCATGATCATGGACTTAGATGGTGCCTTGAAATGCTCAACCTTCACCGGATAGCGAGAGTGATCCAATTCGTCCAGGGACAGGTAGCATCTTCACGTCAAGGAAGAACGGTTCTGAAAAAAAAAATCAATCAATAAATGGAACATAAACCATAGAGTAGATAATTTTAAATTTTCGTTTAGTTTGTTTTATTTGTATCTTCTCTATTTCGATGAAAAACACATACAATCTTTAGCATTTGTCTTTCTAATAATTTGTAGAATTTTTTCATTATAAAAATTCACTATGCACCACTATCAGACAGGTAGAGAATGAATTAATACTCTGCAGAATTATCAAAAGGGAGAGGATTAATTAATCATCTTAATATGAAAAGGTGAAAGCAATATGAATTGAACCAATTTACAAAGAAACTGTAGAAAGCTGCTTTTAGATGGTGCCAGCTCTGCTTGCTTCCAACTCGGAAGATTTTGGGATCTTACACTACCTCAAAATCGTGGAAAGTTGTATGTTTGCAGTGAAGACTCAAAATGTCGAAAAAATTGTATGAATAAAAAATTGAAGCTCGAAATATCAGAAAAGCACTAACAAACTTCTTCCAGCTGATTCTTTTGAATTTTTAATGTCCATAATTCATTGAATCAATTTATGTATATCACAGGTTCGATATCAGATAATTGTTTCATTTATACGTATTTCAGAAAAACTCATGAAATAATTGTTGGAAGTTCAGAGAAAAATTTTAAATGGAACATTCAAAAAATATCAAAGATCGCTCATTTCATTATACGAGAAAATGATATGTAACTATCAGAGAACCGGAGAAAAAGAACATTCACTGTATGTCCGATTCGAACAAGGGAGGGTCCTTCTTTCCTTTCATGAAATATTCATGATGTTACGGAAATCTCTTAGAAAACTAACAGGAAAGCAGAAAATAATTAATTGAAACTATTGGAGTAAAAGTGGAAGACCTCGCTATCAACCTTGCTATATATAGAGATAAGGTAGGGTTGGTATTAGAAACAAAAGAGGAAATAGATATATCATGACCAGGATATATCCATATTTTGAAATTACAGGGTTATCATTACTTAATTTCCGTATTAAGATGTGGCATATTGCAATCAGTCCAATAGACCGCATGACATTCTGTCTGAACTTATGATTCTATATCTTGAAGGGTTGAAGGTTACAATTGAAATATATACGGTTTTTGTATCGAATGTAAAGAATTTTCTCACAATTAAGGTTTTCAAATAACTTGAAATTATTGCAGCTCGAGATTAAAAGAGGATAAGATGCATTCTCGAAACTCAAAGATAGTTTCTTATAAACTAACCTAGGTGGTTTAGGAGAGGATGTCATACAGTTAATGAAATGGGGGAGATGGGGTAGGGATAGTGGCGCTCGTTAAGTGTCATACTACTTGGGAACTCATCACTAATATATAAATTGAGGCTCAGCTGTATTGCGACATTCGTTTACCAACACTTTGCTTGCCGAACAAGTCAATCCGGAAGAAAACTAAAACCATGGAGAAACAAAATATGATAAAATTACCTACCAAATGAGGAAAGAACGCCCAGATTATTTAGAACGAAATGAAAACGGTTTATGGGGAAGTACTCATTAAATAAATGATTTACAAGTTGCGTGGCCTTTTTGAATATGGTCAGGAACTTAAGAGATCGTAGGGAAAGTGAGAAAATTGTACTGAAGACACTCAATACCACCATTTTGCAAACCCTACATGACCATCTGACTATAACATAAATCAGTGCAAGAGGGGTACGGCGTCGATGCGTCAAAGCAATCCTTGGAGTTGTGTGCAGACGAACCTGCGCAAATTTTTGAGCAGATTGTTACCGGAGTTGTAAGTAAGTGAATCAATTTTAGCCTGAGTCCAAACAAGAGTCCATGTGAAGGCATTTAAAGGAAACAACGCCACCAAAAAAAATCAAAGTGTGGTAGTCGACTGGAAAAGTGATGGCTACTATTTTTGGGATTGTATGGGGATAATACCAATTGATTAAAAAAATGGAAGAGAACATTACCGGGGAATACTACGCAACGATGCTAGAAAAACTGAAGTAGACCATAAAGGAGAAACGTCGAGAAAAATAGACCAAAGATGTCGCTGTTCCAAGACTTCAGAAGTGCTGAGTTGCAATGGCTGCCCTGCACACGAACCGCTTGAAATTCAAATCATGTGTCCATTAGTCAAATCACCCTCCAGCTCCAGATCTGACCGCAACTGTTTTTTCCTCAATTTGAAAATTGACAATGGCAATGGTAAAATATAAAAAATATTTTTGAGATGGCTTAGAAAATTAAATGCATAGGTTTAATACATACAATATGGATGATTATATTGAAGAAAAATATTGATTTATTGTTTCATTCATTTTGAAACCCTTTCATCTCACGAACTTTCAGATCTCCTCTAGTAGATTTGAAATCAACAAAAGGACCATGTGATCACAATTCAGAAGTAATAATAGATTGACATAGATAGATGAAAATCCTAGGAAACATTCTATTGTGTTGTTCGACGATCTATATCTACAACGGTCGATGAACTGCTGTTCGCAAAAAAATAACATTCTCTATTCAAAAGTTGCAGTCGCATTCCTTGTGTTCAGCCTGAATGTCGTGCAAGATTGAATACTTTCATTTATGTGGGCCATATATGGGCAACGCCTAACCGTTTGATAAAAACATTCGCAATTAATTGGTATCTTTATACTTGTTTGTAACCGTAGATGACATTTACGCTTAACTGGTATTGGTTTCGTGCACGTTTGACAACTGACAGCACATCGGAGGTATAACAACCCCACTTTTCCTATTTGAATCATAGCAAAACAACGAGAGATTTGGTTTTTCTCAATTGTTTCAGTTGATTTATTGCTTCTTGGACTGAAAAATCGTGAAATGGACCTATAAAATTGTTTAAATAGTTCAGATCATATTCATCGAGGACGATATGTAGAAAAATATCAGTTTTGGGCATTCACCCTTATCTACTGCAGAATTTATGTATCTAATGTGTCTTATTCCGATGATAAAATGTATCCTGATATCATTATCAATTAAATCAAAAAGACAAAGAGATTAGCCAGTTTCAGGATTCATATTACAAGGAGGAAATATAGAACACTATAGGATGTATTTCCAATTCACCCGTTAGAGAAAGGAGATGAAGAGTACTTGTTAAATGGACAAATTGTTGTGATAACTTGAGTTTTTATGATATATGTCCTGAAATCATATCACTGGATTAAAATTCATCTGGATGTTCTTTAATTTGCAGTATATCTTTTGTTTTTTATATGTGACAAGTAAAAGGTAACTGCTATCTCTGCTTTTCACTATTTTATAGAATATAGCATAAGCATACTTACTTCTAACTCTTACTTATTAGATAATTAGTTTTTATTTATACAAGAGACTATAATTTGTTGGTTTGTATTGAATGATGAATGCTTCACTTTCGACAAATATTTATTTATTTTTTAATTTGTATTTAATAGAAATCGTTTTCTATGTTGTGAATAATTGAAATTTAGTTGTTAATATTGATAAATCCTTCATTTTTTCAATAAAATCATCATGGAATTCATGAGCTTTCATTTCAATAAACAAATATGATAATTTTTCTTCTTTCCATTTATTGAAGAATAAATATTATAAATATCATATGATTTCACTGCAGCAGCATTCTATGTTTCCTTTTGAATAACTGATAATATCATGATACATTTTATTTCTGAAAAGAGCCAAGTTAGATGGAAAAATATCCTCCTTCTACAGTTGACAAGGGTGAATACACAAAACTGATATTTTTCTACATATCGTCCTCGATGAATATGATCTGAACTTATTAAACAATTTTATAGGTCCATTTTCACGATTTTTCAATCCAAAGAAGCAATAAATCAACTGAAACACTTGAGAAAAACCAAAATCTCTCGTTGTTTTGCTATGATTTACATAGGAAAAGTGGGGTTGTTATACCTCCGATGTGCTGTCAGTTGTCAAACGTGCACGAATCCAATTGTAGATTTCTATCGAGTATAAGCTTCCAGCAGTTTCAATTCCTCAACTCGGAATGTTTTGGCAGAGGTGCAAATGAAGATAGTTGAAGCCTTGCTCGTATTTTCATGGGAATTCCCTAATAAGGTTGCCGAGCAAGCGCTTTAAACTAGACAGTTCATAAAATTGAGTCGCTAGGGTGCCCCAGAAATGTATTTTACAAGGGAATTGTCCAACTAGATATAGTCCGTTCACGAAAGGTTGAGCCGTCGGTTGGCCATGATAATTTGACATATTCCACTGTGTATATTAAAATTTTAGGTTATGTTCTTTATTTTCTTGTCAGATTGATACGCAATGTTGTCAATATTGCATAGAGTTGTCTGATAACTCGAAAGCACGTCGGGCGAGCCCAGGTACATTCGGCAACATTGAATTTATTTTAGGTTATGACAGCAAATACTGCCAACTTCAGATAAATAAGAAACGCCTACTATGTGCTCAACCTTTCGTGAACGATATAGTCTTCATACAATGATATGATGTCCGATGTATTATACTGCCATGGATTGCAGTATTCAAGTTTTCTATGCGTGATAAAGTTGAATAATTTCACTATTCTCTTGCTTTCGAAGCAGATGTCGCCAGAAAGTAGACAGCTTAATGTAGTTGAAGAATATTGTGATCTACTCTTTAGTATCATTGAATATTTTTCTTTCATTTGATATTATTGTGGGTAGTAATAGTTTTGTTCAGATTTTCATCACAAATGTGGATACAAAATTACTTTGAGTGAACTCTCTCTATTTATTTCTCCTCATGTGACACACTGGGGGATGAATCAAACATTTGTATAGCAAGGAAGATTTTTCCTGGAAGAGCTCATAAGACTTCTGCATGCTTTCCAAATGACAATTTTGTAACAGGTGAAATCAGTGGGCCCAATTTGACAATTTAAACTTGAATTAGTTTTTATCAACATTTGAAGACAGTGAATCTTCAAAGTAATGATGAAATCATTCTGTTCACTAAAATATTCAATTCTTGGCTTTGGTACTTCTTGACTTATACCTGGAAAACAGTGAGACCTGACTAGCAACAATTCAGCAACAAGTTAACTGAGATTTTACCCACTGTAAATGCTATAAGTACGAAAATCTCAATTTTATCGGCGCAATACATTTCAAATGTAGTTCATATCGTTTTTATGTAAAATGAAAGTGTTTAGTTTACATCAGAGACAATATTTTTACGCCAGAAGGAGAAATTTCAAATACTGCTGTCATAAATTCTTGCACAGCGCACCCTAACGGCAGGAAAGTGAAGTTTTCCGAATTTCATATTTTGCCGACATTACGTATGAAACTAAAGCAAACCAGTGAACCCACTATTATTTTGAAACATTTCAGAAAATAGCTAACTGTCAAACTGCCTGGTTTGTACAGACAAGTCAATGAAAGATCTGAAGGATCGAAAAGGCGAATCGAACGTCTGCATCGAGATAAAATGTTACGGCTTGTGACCTGTGGAGTCGTGCAACCCTTTTCGATAAGTCTGCTTCTTATAACAGTAGATACCGGTTTTTGCGAATAAAAGTGTAAACACATTTAGCAACAGACGAGTTCAAGTATCAGCCGGGATTCCCTGATTTCCGAGTTCCAGGTAAAAGGAATCTCAAATTGATAGAATAACTTGGGAAAAACCAGATACAATTTGTGGATCAGATAATTAATTTCGATCAGATTGTTTACTATTAAGATTATACAGTATTTCCCAGAAAGTCAAAGAGGCCGTTCATATATAAAAAAAATCCGCTGGAAAGTTCTGCTGTCAAGAGTCGCTTCATAGCTATCAAACTTGACAGATGAAAAAATAGCCCAAAAAGTGAAAACGAAAAATGTTAAGGGAAAAGTTTTGTTCAGAATCACATTTTTAGTCGATAAGCCAAATTTCAGATCGAAGTTCGGTAATTTGTATATTCCTCTTTTCTGGAGATGATTGAATTTTTCGTTATTTCAACTTCTCAAAAATGATTTTTATCACATATCACATACATATAGTCTGTTCACGAAAGTTGGAGCCGTCGGTAGGCCATGACAATTTGGCATATTTCACTGTGTATATTAAAATTTTAGGTTATGTTGTTTATTTTCTTGTCAGATTGATACGCAATGTTGTCAATATTGCATAGAGTTCTCTGATAACTGGGATGCTTGTCGAACGAGGCCGGGTACATTCGGCAACGTTGGCAGCAAATACTGCCAACTTCAGATAAATAAACAAACGCCTACTATGCGCTCAAACTTTCGTGAACGGACTATATGTTGTAGAATCACTTTATTAAGGTTTAACTATTTGTTTTAATAATAAACAAAGAAATACAAGTCATATAAAGCTATAGAATCGTAGATAAGCTGTCAAGCGTGGCGGAGTCTAGCATAGCTATTCTTACTCAACCACGTTAGCAGCAAAATTTTTTTTTCCTTCTAATCAATTTATTCCAATGCCCCAATGCGAAATAAGTACAGTTTGGTACAATCTCAATATTATGACTGCAGATTTTAGGTCATTTATCTTGCGAAATCTGAAATCTATAAATAAAGCTTCAGGAAAAATATGTGCATTCTCTTTTCCAAATGCTTCAGAATGACTAGTTAACAATGTGACAGAGGTCCAAGTTCAGACCGATTTTAGAGATTGGAGAATTGAGTAGAAGGAAAAAGACTATTGAACTGATATTTCAGTACATGTGATCGGAATTATTTCAGAAGTTTGAAATTGCGATCATCACGAATAATGCGAATATCCCGAAATAGGGGTAATATCCAAATAATAATAAATGAAGATATAAAATTTAGCATATCGACTTTCTTTGAGCAGTTTTCCAAATTTTTGAAATTTCACAATGTTTCGGGTTATTTTTTCAGAACTGTCTGTCGATTCTAACAGATCTGATGTAACTACAGGGTGTTTCCTAAACATGCGGCAAAAATTCAGGGGGTTGTTCCTTGGACTATTTTAAGCATGTTTTGTCCTTTGATGATTTTTGAAAAACCTCTTTGTTTCGAAGATACAGGGCGAACAACATTTTTCATATTTTTAAAATTAATAATAGTTTTAAAAATGCGTACCGCACTGTGTTCACTAAGTAGGTACAATTTATTTTTAAATTGTTTAACAACATTCCAATTACTAAAAACGGACAGTTTTTTGACTTAAAATTGATAAGTTCAGATGGTAAAGGAATACAGATTAAACACGGTTTTCATTTGAATTCGTTTTTTTGGCTAGAGGTGGTCATTTTCAACAGTTTTTGTAGGTTATGTTAAATTTTCATGTAATTTTTCATAATAAAATGTTATTATCTGAAATTTTGTTTCCCCTGTATCTTCGAAACAAAGAGGTTTTTCAAAAATCATCAAAGGACAAAATATTCTTAGAATAGTCCAAGGAACAATCCCCTGAATTTTTGCCGCATGTTTAGGAAACACCCTGTATGTTATCCTAGATGTTTATAGTTTACATTCATTTTCAAGGCAGAACTTTTCTGCAAAAAAATCTTCTAAAAGTATCAATAGTAAGAAGTTCCTTCTGGTGGGAAAATCTTAAATGTTATCAATTGGACAATCGTTTACTCTGACGTGATAAATGTTTGTCATGTTCTAGAAAATGAAGAAATAGAGAATCATAGGATGCAATTTGGAGTTTTTCTGTCTCGGAAATAACGAAGTTGATAATGAAAAATCCAAAAAAAAGCATAAAGGGGAGAATCAAAGATGAAATTTCATTATAATGAACACCAATTTTTCTATCTCTATCGTTCACAATTGGACCTGATAAACACATGAACCAATTCACCATTTATCTTTGAATCTTTCGATGAATGAAATCTCAAGTGGAATTAAGTGAGAGTTGTTTACCTTCATTCAAAAGGGCACGTATTCAGATAATGCCAAAATACTACATTTCCTGTTTTCTCACCTTCAAATATTCGCCAATATTTATGTGACGCAATTTGGAAGAATATATCATCATCGAATACTGGGTGTTTCAATACAAGTGGAATATTTCAGTTTTTCAGTGTTCAATAAAACATTATTTTCTGTAGCAATGTAACGAAATAGTCGATTGGCCTCCGCGTTCGTACGATTTAACGCATCTGGACTATTTTCTTTGGGGCGACGTTGAGTCATTTGGCCATTTTAGCTCAGAATCAACCTCAGATCAATAAGTAACATTAGATTAGATCCGATTAGAGGAGGGGCGACAGATCAAAACCGACCTTGCGAGCAAATAAGATCTATTGTGCATCCCCGCGCTGTTTACCAGTCAGGCAGCTAAGTCTCAATGAACTTCACCACCTTTCTGGGGCCACCTCCATTACTTGTTCAGGCTTTAGGAACCTGGAGCCAAGATGCCGTAACCGTTTCTGGTGAACGGCTTCACACTCACATAGCAGGTGTCTGGCTGTCTCGGTGGCTTCCTGACAGAAGCGACATGTACTATCGGGCGCCTTTCCATGTTTTTTCAAGTGATACCTCACGGGACAGTGCCCAGTGAGAGCGCCTGTCAGTTTCCTCCTCAGTTCCAATTTGCTGAGTGAGAGGACTTTCTTGGTCCAGCTCGTCGAGTGAGGGAGAAGTGACCGAGGAAGTAACTTAGCTTGCCTTTTACCATTAGTAGTACGCCAGGACATAAGCTTCCCCTTTTGTTCCCAGTCCTTAATAGCCATTGCCTTATGGCTGGCTGGGGAAGCCGGAAACAGTTCTGGTCCAGTGAAGGGGGTTGTCCCCCCTTCCCTGGCCAGTTGGTCTGCCGCTTCATTGCCGTGAATCCCGGAGTGACCAGGAATAATAAGTAACGTAGATAATCCCTGTCAGATGTAAACAGAGGCAAAAATGAGAAAAAGTTCTCTATGTTTATGCCCCCCCATCTGTTTACAAACACTAACCTTACTTTGGTTATTCTTATAATTTTCAAGATATTTGCACCAGTTTTCGTGATTCTACATTTTAATGTGCCTGATAGTGATATTGAAGTTTGTTTATTCCCAGGAAATACCGAAATACTGTATTAATTGCAATACATGTGAAAAACATGATTATCACTGAAAACGAAATTCCAAAGCTTAGTACAGTAGCTTGGGTTGATTATGGGTGATAAGTATTAATTCCGTTATGTTTCTCTTATTCTGTAAACCTATAGTTAGATAATGTACCGCTGCTAATAACCATAAGGTGGATACGACCCCAAAAAAGTACGACTTTCCTTTGAACTGTCCAAATTCTTAACAAAAAAACATTTGCTTTGCTGATTCTCAAATTTATTTAATTGATATCACTCTTGGGGACTATCTATGTTTTTTATTGATCTGAGAAGCCAAGTTAGAAGTTTCATTCATAAATGTTTTGATTGTACTTTGAACCGATAAAAAAGTTTCTGAAATATATCGAAGGGTTTGCGTTTCATTTGAAAAACAAGTTGTCAAGTCCTTATATCAAAACTTCTATATGCTAATTTATTCGCACTGTATTCACTATCAGAAACATAAACAGGAGTATGATAGTTATTGCTATATTTATTTTATTACAACTGAATGTGCTGCTGTCTATTCAATTTCGAATCATTAAATTATAAGATATCAAATCAACGTATCGAAAAGTAGCTTTCTTCGATTTTTAATTCGTTCGAAATAAGATTATATGGAAAATAAGAATATTTTTGCCATATTTTCATTAACCTGTAAAATTAACTTTCTCTCAATCAATTTCGCGAAATATGATATGAAACGACTTGAGATCCGATAATAACGCTCGAAAATGTAAGATTCATAATGAATACCGTTTAATCCTGTTGTATTATTCATGTCTATCGCGAATCCTATTGAATCTGGTTCAGGATTAAAAAGCAATAATGTTGAAAGCAACTTGTCGAAGGAGATGATCGATCTATTCATCACCATTTCCTTCCAGATTTCATGATTTTTATGCTTGTACTAGGCACTCTTATTCCTTCTGTGCGACCAAATTTTGTACGGTATTTTTTTGCGATTTCGGACCAATAGTCTTTGTTTCGGAAATAAATTTTCAATAAATCCCAACATCATTCAGTTCAGCGAACTAATATACTGAATTTGATGACCTAATAGAACGACATGAGTAAAATCAATGTAAGCAGAGAATAATATTAATCGATTAAAATCAATCAATATTAAACTCATACTTCGGAACTAATCTCGTCCTCGTCCAAAGCAAAGGCAAGGAAATGGTATCAAACAGAGCATCCATGGATAGCTATTGCGACCTATTGGAGCTCATCAGCACAGAGAATGCTCTGCATGATACGAGGCATTCTAGGATCTATAATACTAAAACTCCTTGTTTACTTATAAGTTTTATCATCAGTCAGATTCTAATCAAATTCTAATTTAAACCCATAGATTGCTTCACTTTTGTAATGAAGTGTTGAAATAATTGTATGAGAATAAATAAGCTTTCTTCGGTTTTTATATTGGCGAAAAAAGATTGGAATAATGGAAAATCATAATGTTTTTGCCATGTTAATAAACAGTCTATAAAATGAACTTTCTCCCCATCAATTTTCTCGAAATATGATATGAAACGACTTGACATCCGATAATAACGCTCGAAACTGATAGATTCATAATGGATACCGTTTAATCCTGTTGTATTATTCATGTCTATCGCGAATCCTGTTGAATCTGGTTCAGGACTGACAAGCAATAATGTTGAAAGCAACTTGTCGAAGGAGATGATCGATTTATTCATCACCATTTCCTTCCAGATATACGTCGACCTCGTGATTTCGTCGATAAACAGAAGAGAAATTTTTCATATCAAGTCGATAAATTTTCACACATTATGAATAAACATGTTTTGATTCGAATCAAATAACATTAGCCTTCGAGAAGCCATTCAAAATGTTACACATGGGTGGAAGACATTGAAAATGACAGAAGTTTAGTTTTGTCGGTCCCATTACATATTTTAGCGGGATTATTGTGGTGTAGCAATATTTGGAGGTATATTCAATTTATGGCAATCGCAATTCATCCCGACCATCAGTCTTTGTTAAAAGAGTTTAATTTTACTAGTTTGAGGAAAAGAAGAGAAATTGCTGATGCTACCTTTGCATATAAATTGATCAATAATCATATTGACTCAGCATCGTTACTTTCTCTTCTGGATTTCAACGTGCCTAGACTTGCATCGAGATCTAATTTAATGTTTAGGATTAGTGTCCCAAGTTCACAGCACCATTTTCACAGTCCTGTTTTGTCGATGTGTAGAAGCCTGAACAATGTCCCTTCAGTTGATGTTTTTTTCTGTCCTTAAATAAATTCAAAAGAAAATTGTATTATCTGATAGAAAATTGATATTTTGTTTTTCTGCCGATGCCGTTTCCCTTATTTATCATTATTTGATAATTTTTTCATGTTATTTACACCTGTGATTGGGCATGTGCTTGTTGGATGTAATACATTTAAAAAATAAATAAATAAATTCAGTTTGGTACTAATATGTCTAAGAAAAGTTTCCGCAAAATCAGCTTTATTTGTGCCATTCGGATATTTAGAATCTGGCCATACTGTCACAAAATTTAGTATATCATCTCCGCTGAACAAGATGAATCGATTTCAGCTTGAAAAACGAATATCGAAGCAGTGGCCACAGAACATAAAATATAACAATGGCTAAGTGCGCGTGAAACCTCATCAACTCGTCATCGTTCTCAGAATTGGACATTTCACGCACCAGTTTACATCGAATTTGGCGAAAAGATATCGTTATGACGCCTTGAAGAGTTCAATTGCTTCAAGAGTTGAAGCCACATGACCATCTGCTTCCTTTCGCTTCGTCAGATGGGCCAATAAGAAGCTGGACAATGATGCCGATTTTGCCAAAATTTATTCTTTCTGATAAAGATCATTTTAATTTTGGTGGATACGTTGATGAGCAAAATTGACGAATTAGGAGCTCAAAAAACCAACACGTGGTCTATAGGAAAGGATGGTGCTACTTGCCACACAGCTCATGCCATATCGATTTATTGCCTCAAACGTTTGATGACTACTTGATTAGTCGAAATGGTTATATCAATTGGGCGACAAGAAGCTGCGACTTGACACCTTTTGATTATTTTCTGGGGGCGTCTTTAAGGACAAGTGTTACGTTGACAAACCAGAAACAATTGAGCATTTGGACGTCAACATTCGTGGAGCCATTGCCAAAATGTGTTTTGGTATTATTCGATTATTTTCAAATATAAACATTGATATAAGTTGGAAAATTTTGAAATTAATACCGGCCACATTTTGAATATTACTCCCAAATTGTATGTTTCCCTAGGCGTTCATCCCATTGGAATGAACATTTCCACAAACAATAATGATTCAATATTGAACGGAATTAAAATGATTTTCACATTGTCTATCAATTGATCCATCATTGAAGTAATTGAACAGATAAACAATTCTTATTGACCCGTATTAAATCAACCATAATGGCAGTCTCTTTAATGCTTATCTTGAATATTCTGCACTATGGTTCGGGTTTTCCAATAGCGACTTGACAACTACGATTTCAATTTGTGAGTGCACCCTTTTATTCATCATCGAACTTTAAATGTTGGTTGATTCAGTAAACTCAACATTTTCATCATGGTAAAGTATATGGACGAGCAACGTCTGCAAATTAGAGAAATTTCCTATCGAAATTCGGAGTCGGTTATAATTCTCGTCTTAGTGGAAAGACAAAAACAAAAATCAAGAATAACTAGCTCATTCCATAATTTATTTTGATTACTGCTAGACGGACTCGACTATTTTTGATTTCGAATTTTGAGTAGTAAATGACAAGCATGTAAAAATTGTGAGATATGATTTCCTAACTTGTATCCAAAGCTGTTCTGTTTGATGAGAAAATCAACCGTATATTATATTATATATTTTATTCAAAAGAATAATAATAATAATGTCTATAAACAAATGCGAGGGACCATGGGAGATGATTCCTCGATGAAAATAAGCAGGGGTAGTTCATATAATTTGTTTTCGAAATCGACCTTCCTTCAAGTCTTTGGAAGGCGATGAGCTCCTTAAAAATACTGAGTCATGAAACTATACATAATAATATGAAGCACTAAGTAGATGTTACTCACACGATTTTATAACTGAGTAATTTATTTTATTACTGCAAAGTATTTATTGAAAAAATCGAACTCTTCTGAAACTGAAAATTGTAGAAAGAATCATAGAAAATCTTTTTTTTCTGTTAAAACCAATTTTGAGCATAAACAATATCTTAGAATATTCTTTCTATGGAACATACGATGAAATGGAATGAACAGTGATCATAGCTGCTTGTAAGTTCTTATTTTTTCCGAGAAAAGTATCGACCGTATAGAAATTTTGCAGGCATTTTTTTCTCCAGAATTGAATGGGAAACCATAAGAGAATTTTATTTTTCGAACATCTATCCCACGAAACAATTTTTGAAGTAAAATCATGAGTGGTTTTTATCTTCAACCTCTAATAATAAAGTTATGGGATCAAAAAAAATTGTGTTAGTAACATTTACTTGATGAATCATATTATGTATAGTTTCATAACTCAGTGTTTTTTAGTACTCCTAAAAAAAAAACTGTCAACTCGTCATCGCTTTCCAAAGGCTTTATCTTGGAAGGGGGGTCGATTTCGAAAAAAAATGTATTTGAACTATCCCTGCTTATTTTCATCGAGTAATCATCTCCCTAAGTCCCCCGCATTTGTTTAACACCATAACCCGTAAGAATGAATGGCCTTCATCATAGGCAACGAATTTCGAACAATCAGTTTCTTTTATCTCTACAAGCAACTCATAGTGTGATTTTTTGTCGTTACCTCAGAAGTATGTGACACATGAACTCGTTATCTAGGTTGAGATATTTATGATGTCCTGCATACTAAGTATTTTTAGCACGACGTATACTACTGACACTTATCTATTCTGATAATTAGCATATCTATGTTCTATTCATTCAGCGGAATCTTTTCGGAGGAATGCTCCGTTCATTCAGCATATTCTTATAAGAATCTCATGCATACAAATCCGTTCAAACTTGATTTCGCTTTCTGAGGAATATTTCAGCTTATAATTTTCGTGAAGTGAACTGACTTGAATTAAATCGATAACAAACATATTGTTATTTGGCAATTTACATCAGTTGGGCAGATCCCCTCGTATTTAGTTTTCTCTTGACTTTTCCTTATGCCTTCTTCTCGATTTTCCAATTGGTGAAACTATGAAGCCCTTGTAAATTAACAACCCGAACTGTAAGGAGTTTACTACTGACATTACCATACTTTTTCCCAGATACATATCTAAGAATTATCGCTTCTATTCATCAAACAGGAAATAAAAACGATCATTCTCGATATAATCCCCCTACTTCCGCGTTTTTGGCCGAATAATCATTTCAAATTCGTAGAAAAAATGAAAGTCGAGGTCACAAAATTCGTACTAGGCAAAACGTGAATAGCAGGTTGTTGTTATTCATTTTACCTTCGACTCCTCGCTTCCGTTTATGTTAGCGCTGGCGTTCGGAAAATAACGAACACAATTTCAGTCTATGTTTACTTGATCTAAATCCATTTGATGTCCTCGTAGATGGTTGACCCGTACCTATACTTAAGGTAGGTACCTACTACACTACAAATTCATCTATTAATACTCATCTAGAGAATGAAATCACGCATAATATGCCTGCTAGTTATTTCAATAGTTTGATTGGTATACTACGTATTGTAATGATTCATAGGCATTTTCAGTAAGTTAAACTATAGGGTTTTTTATGTGACAGCATTAATAGAAGAGATTAATATACTTACCAACTATTCATTTGAAATTTATTATTAATTGTTAATTAAATACTGAAATTGCGATTTCTATACTAGAAAATTCAAACGTACGAGCGAGCATAATTAGTTTGGATTAAGATTCATAACAGATTGACCAGGGGCCTATTGCACCAAATACTTTGCAACTTTTCACTTTGCACTTTTCAAAATGAATTACATTGCACGAAACGCATTCATAATTGAAAAGTACGATGTAAAAGGTTAGGTGCAAAGTGAGAATAACTTCGCAGAAATTAAATATTGGAAGAAATATTGTGCAATATATTTCACTTTTCAAATTTGTCAGAATGCAAAGTGCAAAGTGAAAAGTTGCAAGTATTTTGGTGCAATAGGCCCCTGTTGGCATCTTTTTAAACTCAATATTCAATCAAAAAAATGAATACTGACGCGTACGTCACACCCAACCGCCAATTCTAAACGTTTGAATTCGCAAGTTTATGTCGGTGATTTCTATTTTTTTTCTCGAAAGTCTTACAACGAAACAGAAAATGGATAATCGCTATGATTATTGGAGGCTTCATTATTACTGAATTGATGTTTTCTGTAAATGTCCATTACTATAACATAAACATGAATCGATATTTCATTTTGCGTACTTTAAGTTCCAATCAAAAATAGGTATCTATATTGCATGTATATACAGGGTGTCCCAAACTCGACGTCAACCCGGAACCGGGTGAAAAGGCAAGTAATGCTGGTTGTCAGAAAAATATAAAAAAAATCTAAGTTGCATGATTTTAAAATAATGGGCATTTAAAAAAACACGCAAATTCCATTCCCCACCCTGTGACAGTCTTTTCGCCCCCTTTGCCACAAATATCAATTTTTTCCAACTTTTTTTTTTGCTGTGTAACCTTGAATAATGCTTGTCTAAATTGTAGTCAAAATCTGGATACCAGCTGCTCTATGTTTCATAATAATAGGGCTTGCTTCTCAGAAAAAAATTCAAAATTAACAATTGCCTAGTTTCAACTGACTGTATTGAAAAAAAAATGTACTATGCAAGTTTGGCAACTTTTGTCAAAGTTGGCGCATTTAGTAAGGATTCCAAAATGGTATAATACTTGTTAAATTGTAACTGTACTTCAAATTTATTTTCGATTGCCTTCAAATACACTTTTTCTTAAACTGCTTCCTAGTAAAAAAGTCCAATGGATTCAAGTCCGGTGAACGGGCCGGCCACGAGATTGGACCAGAACGTCCGATCCATCTTCCGGGAAAAAATGTTACCAGAAAAAAAAATTTCCAGAGAAATTTCTCCGGAAAAATTTTTTCTGGAAAAATTATTTTTTCTGGAAATTATTGCGAAATTGATATTGATTTTTAGGGTAAATAACATAGTAACCCGAAAGTAACCCAGTATCATGGGTCATGGGTGAGTAGAACATCTGATGTTGTCAAACTTCATAACCTGGAGGGTCAGACCTGATGGTTTGATGAACAAATAATCAAAAGGTTGTTGTCAATGGCAAACGTTATGATAATAATATTTTCAACACGCTTCCACGTAAACAATCAATTTGACATTGTTTGCTGTCATTAAAAGTGTCTCCTTTTTCTCAAAATGCAATAAAATTGTATTTTCTGATATCCATATTTGCTTATTTCATCATCATGATCTTCACAATGAAATATTGACTATGAAGCCTTGAGTCTTTTCGACTATTGTTGATATAACTAAATTGTTTCGCATTTTTTCAAATTTAATTTTATTTTCGATTTAAACCATCGATTCGGATGATACTATGCTCATGAAACTTATCCACTATTAATTCGAAATTTTTCATCTTGGTATTGTTTTCGAACTATCATTGCATCTGAAGGGAATAAAATAGTTTTCGTACTTCCGGGCCTAAAGTGACAACTTCACTCCCTTGTGACAGGTACTAAAGTGTCACATTTAATCCCTCCGGGATTAATAATATTGACGAAACTCCCGGAACGATTAAATCACAACAAACGAATTTAAGGGATATTTTAAAATTTCTGAATATAAACAAATTTCCAAATTTACCTTAAGCATTAAATATTTATCATCCGGAGCCTCCCGTAAGAACTGATCTACCTGCTCAGACGTGAGAATTCTTGACTTCTTTGGCTCAAATCCCTCATTTCTTCTCTTCAAAAAAGCTAATAATTTTGGAAATTTTTATATCAATATCTTCTCTAATGTTAATAACCGATTTCAGCATTGAGTAATGTGCCCAGAGAGTTGAGGCACAAACCGCTTTTGATTTATCATTGAAGTAGACTAACAGCGCATTTTCAGTAGGTTGTCTCACATTTTTTAAGCGACACCACTTTTTAAAAGCATCGTACTGCTGCTCGTATAGTTTTTCTAGATTTCGGTGTAACAATTCTTCACCTACTTCGGCTGCTCTTTTATCAATATCAGATACACCTTCTTCACTCATGATACCAATAATTATCAATAACAATGTTTCTTTACAATGACACTAGTAATGACAATGTTTCTAAATTATAATTGTCACAACGCAATGTTACTGTGGTAACTTATTTTAAAGACAGTTTATTAAATGAGTTGAAGAGAGAAAAAACTGATTGAAATTATTGAAATAATTAATAAAATCATACCGGAAGTACGAAAAGTATCGTATATACCTTGCGACTGAAGTACATTTAATCCTTCAGGTAAATTATTGCCCGACCCGCAGGGAGGGCCATAAACTTTACCTTCAGGATTAAATGTACTACTTCAGTCCCGCGGTATATAATGTACTATTTTCGTACTTCCGGGCCTAAAGTGACAACTTCACTCCTTGTGACAGGTACTAAAGTGTCACATTAATCCCTCCGGGATTAAATATTGACGAAACTCCCGGAACGATTAAATCACAAACGAATTTAAGGGATATTTTAAAATTTCTGAATATAAACAATTTCCAAATTTACCTTAAGCATTAAATATTTATCATCCGGAGCCTCCCGTAAGAACTGATCTACCTGCTCAGACGTGAGAATTCTTGACTTCTTTGGCTTAAATCCCTCATTTCTTCTCTCAAAAAACCTAATAATTTTGGAAATTTACTTATATCAATATCTTCTCTAATGTTAATAACCGATTTCAGCATTGAGTAATGTGCCCAGAGAGTTGAGGCACAAACCGCTTTTGATTTATCATGAAGTAGACTAACAGCGCATTTTCAGTAGGTTGTCTCACATTTTTTAAGCGGCACCACTTTTTAAAAGCATCGTACTGCTGCTCGTATAGTTTTCTAGATTTCGGTGGTAACAATTCTTCACCTACTTCGGCTGCTCTTTTATCAATATCAGATACACCTTCTTCACTCATGATACCAATAATTATCAATAAAATGTTCTTTACAATGACACTAGTAATGACAATGTTTCTAAATTATAATTGTCACAACGCAATGTTACTATGGTAACTTATTTTAAAGACAGTTTATTAACTGAGTTGAAGAGAGAAAAAACTGATTGAAATTATTGAAATAATTAATAAAATCATACCGGAAGTACGAAAAGTATCGTATATACCTTGCGACTGAAGTACATTTAGGATTAAATGTGCTACTTCAGTCCGCGGTATATAATGTACTATTGTTTACAGCGCGATTTAAGTGATAAGTGATCCAAAATTCCTCAACGACTTGTGAAGAATGAAAGAAAGAAAGACGATTTCGATAGGACCTATTCCATTCTGATCAACCAACACTAATACAGAATATATCATTTCAAATTTGATGTGATTCTCGAGAAGTAGGAAACGTATTCATTTTCCACCAATACCCAGAAAGCATGTTATCGAACTCTTGCTAAAAATACACAATAACATTTTAGAAAGTGAGGAGTGTACCAAATCGTAAAGTTTATATAATTTGTTTATATCGAGAATCATTCTTCTGAGTCGAGGTGATCTGGTATGCAAAATGTATATTCACGATAGGTTTCATATGGCAGAACTAGTTCTGCAAAATATTGCTTAAGGAATTAATTAAAAATACATTCAGATTGCGACATATTCTTGAATGCCTTGCATTTCTAAAAGTTGATAAATTATCGCGGTTTTATGCGAAAAAACAACTTGCGTACATAAATACATCAAATATATCGCCTTTCCATTTCAGATTCATGCAGATTGTCGGCAAGCTCACTATAACTAATCATGCGAATATCTGAAATTCGATAATGGTTATTTGACAATTTCACCGTGAAATTTACATCTAAATGTGAAACACATCAGGCGTATAATGATCTGCCTTCTCATGTGCTTTTCGGAAACAGGAAATTTTGCAATTGGTAATTAATTCAATCAGAAAGTACATACGAGGTCTGTTCAGAAGTATAGGTGAATTGTGAATACTCACGGGCTGTATACAGGGTGACCAGGTGATCCCTGTACTACAACTTTTTTACACATTACGGTTACTTTCTTTCGAGAAACTCATTTTTCCCCCAACCGCATAGCTCTACCGTTTTTTATTTTCGAGTTATAAGTCAAAATTGACATTTTGGAAATCTTAACACTATCTATATCCATCCTGTTTGTGCTATAAACTTGAAACAAAAACATTATACAGGCACTTTTTTGTAGTCTGGTGGCTTAATCTAATTTTTGATGAGGGGTTCCTTCCTGATTTCTTACATGAAATTTTGTTTTCTTTTATGAAAACAATAATTTATTTCTACTCAAAAATAATAACCGTTTTATTCTCGTTTCAAAAATATACTATAACATGTCATATATCGCTCTTAGAACATTGGCGTCGCTGGGGGGGCAAGTCTAAAGTTAAAATTTCCAATGTCAAAGTTAAAATTTCAAAAAGTCAATTTTGAAAATTTTAACATTCGTTTTTCGAGTTTTTTTGTTATTTTGATACAAATGTGTTAATTATAATATATGTTGGCATTATCAGCCAATTTGGATTTGTAGTTTTTTTGTACCCATTTGGATTTTGGACTTCTTAAAAAAATATTTATTGAATTTTGCGTTACAATGGGAGAAAGTACTCCTAAGGACTTGAAAAGGTATCTGTGGCATTCGGCGAGTCCATTTTGTCACACAAAAGTGTTTATAATCATAAGCCGAGAAGATGTTGATGAAGTCCTAGAGTTGCAACAACGTCAACAAGCGGAGAAAACAATGTTATAACGAGCAGAAATTCAACAGTTTACCTCGCATATTTTTTTCATTTTTAATGACACGTTCCTCAGGATATTTTGCAGAAGTTTTCACTTCATCGTTCTCTTTTAAAATGCCAAATTTCGAGATGGTTGGATGTGTGGTTTCGGATATCAATCATCCAGAAAATGATGAAAATTTCAAATGTCGAATTCCAAAAAATATTATATTATTATACCAGGGGCCTATTGTACCAAAATATTTTGCAACTTTTCACTTTGCACTTTGCATTCTGACAAATTTCAGAAGTGAAAATTGATTATATTGCACAACATTTCTCCCAATATTTAATTTCTTCGAAGTGATTCTCACTTTGTACTTGACTTTTCTCATTTCACTTTTCGATTATGAATGCGTTTCGTGCAATTTAATTGATTTGAAAAGTGAAAAGTGCAAAGTGAAAAGTTGCAAAGTATTTGGTGGCAATAGGCCCCAGATAAGAATTTTCCGTTAAAGAACTTATCTGCGGCATTCGTCTTCTTGGCTGGACAGAATTTTCAATAATGCTATAAGGTACCACAAAATTTTGTATAGGAGATTCATGCTGAGTATATGAATGCGAAATCTCAGCACGATCGGAACGACATTCTGAAAATTATTTTATAATTTTGCATTAGTATATCAATATTCATTCACAAAATAGATTTCACTCGAATCTGATATATGTTATGAAAATATAAAAATTCTTCTTTTCAATATTCTTATTGAATTTCTATGGTTCACTATGGTCTCGAAATTTTGCATAAACGTTCAGTATGTCGAACTCCATTCACAAAATAAATTTCACTCGTATCGAATATCTTCTTATGGAACACCCTGTACGATTTGGCTGGTTAACCGAACTCACCCTGAAAATTTCAAGTCTCTAGAACATTCCTTTCGAAAGTTATCGAAGAATTGGATTTGACCACGGATTCGTCATCATGGAGTGGAACCCTATCGTCTGAGACCATTTTTGGCTCAAAATTCGAAAATTACAAAACGATATAATTCAAGTAAAACGAGCGCGCAAAACAATACGAAATAAAACTTTCAATTTTTGTACTCATTTTGCACTGAAAAGCGGTGAGTGATCCGAGCAGATTAAGATATAAAATCTATAACATCGATAAATGGCTTTCTCGGTCGGTTTATCATCCTAAAAATGCGTAAGTGTTATCTTCGAACAATGATTCCTCACGCAGATCAAAATATGTATCGTCTGGAAAAAATCAGCCACAAAAGGGTACGAGAAAGGTCAAGAATCAATACAGATAAACATGATAGCACTCTGCTAATGACGAGTTTAACTACTTAGAGATAGAAGTGTGTATTTCGTTTGATAAATAAAATCGCTGCAAATTTTAATCTCACGTTTTCGTAACTAGAAGTACTGAAACTGAGAGAGGGTGGAAGTACCCAGGCGTTGTCAATTATTTCTTGTATCACAGACTCCTCAGAAATTCAGGAAAAAGTTCCGATTAAACGTAAGTATGTAAGTCAGGAAGCCTGATACTCTCTGAACAAGTACATCTCATCAGTGAACCTAACCAGTGATTTATGCCAAAAAGAATGAGCATCCAGAAGAAATTCAACTGGAAGCTGTGGGAGAAGGAAGAATGGGACAACCCATGGTATTACAGATAGTTTTAAAACCACGATAGGGGCCGATGCTAGAGTATACGGGCCAAAAAACAAGTATACATACGGATACACTATCGTATGTGTGCTTCTATTGGAGTGTTTCAGGCAGAAATACTTGCAATCGAAAGATGCACAGATAAAAACCTAGAAAGGAACTATCAAAGGATTGACATAGCGATCCATTCTGATAGTCAAGCTGCTATTAAAGCACTGAACTCCTGTGTCATCAACTCAAAGCGTATATTGGGTGCCGAAGAAAACTCAATGAGGTAGGCAAACATAACAAGGTCTATTTAGTATGGGTTCCTGTTAGAAATCAAAGGAAAAGAATCATTTAACACACTAGCCAGCAAGCTAGCACAAATGCAACTAACTCCCCAGAACCCTTCTGCGGTATAGTTAAACGCACCCTTAATTATTCGCTGAATTGTTACTATTTAGTTTTGGGTAATGGGAGTAGCAGCAATGTTTTTGATTTAACTCTTTTTTCACCTATCTAAGAAATAGTTTTTGGGGAGGGAAGACATTGAAAGAGAGGCACTTTTGAAATTTCACACTACTAATGCTGTGAAATCTATGAAGATAATTCGAAAAAGGTGCTCTGAAGCCAGGAGGGTTTATAAGACCAGGGACCTATTGCACCAAACTACTTTGTAATTTTGCACTTTGCATTCAGACAAATTTGCAAAGGGAAAAATAATTATGTTGTACAACATTTCTCCCAAGATGTTCTTCACTTTGCATTTGCGTTTCCACATTGCACTTTTCAATTATGAATGCGTTTCGTGCAACATTATTCATTTGAAAAGTGAAGGGTGCAAAATGAAAAATTGCAAAGTATGTATTTGGTGCAATAGGCCCCAGGTTTGGTTGCCAAGTGATGATCTTCCTTGATCTCAGATGTTCAAGGAACTATCTATAGACCAATAATACTGGGTTATCATCTCCCATAGATTTTAACAGCGTTATTCCGCAAAGCACAGTTTTAAAAACCTTCGTAAAAAACTCTTTTTTGTCCCTTTTTCTTTTTATCTGATTTGGCTGAATATCTTGACAGCGTATCGCAAAAATTAAAACGGATAAAACAAGAGAAAGTAAGCAATGTAAAATCTGCGTCAGTATCTACATTCGAATTCAATTAACTGGAAATGAATTCCATTTAAGTTGACATTTGTATTGACCAAACATTCATTTATTATATCAATTATATGCGAATGGAATCAATAACGAGAGATCACAAACTGATGAGTGATTCGACAACTTTCCAAATATCGCTGATTTTACACGTTTGTTCGTATGAACAATTTTTTTCAAAGAATGTTTATATAGGCCAAGGTTGCCGAAATATTCATCCAAACACATTCCTGAACAATTGGAACAAGAGAATAAAGAACCATAAGAATGTTGAGTCAAAGTCTAATTGATAATATCTATAAAATTGTTGCGAAGAAAGATACCTTTGTTTTCGAGTACATATATGATATGGTTATCGTTTTCTTCGATATCTTGGCTGATACACCACGCATCAATAAAGAAGTTGAACAGAGGACGAGACATTTGTCGATTGTTAATTTTTTATCGTCTCAACTGTTTAAATTTTGATGAACTTAAAAGTAAAATAAATTGAGATTTGAAAATATGGAATCTTAACTATGAAGTTGATTTTAGATTCATATATATTTTTTCTGATTATATGGCAAATCCACAATACCATACCTGTAGGCATGGAATATCTAAATCCCAGGTGAATTTTTAATTTTTCGAAAAGTATTTGTTTATTCATCAAAATTCAGTGAATTAATTTCTCTCCAACTAACACAGACCAATATCTCCATTACGAATCCAACCATAATCTGTGCACCGAATCAGGAGTAGCCAGATGCTTATGTGGCAGAGCAGCTATGATACTTTAATCCAGAAGAGATGAGAAATTCTACATCACATAAACCCTCAAGAAAAATGTCTACCGCAAGAAGATTCTCGATGTAGACAGAGAACCGAGAGAAACAAGAACAGAGCCCAACGAATATACAATGATCGTACAGAAACAATAATCCTTGCCATACCATATGTAAAGGGTATGTCTGAAAAGAAGGATTGGTAATAAATACAATGTGAGAACGGCATTCAAGACCAATGACACCATCATGGGAAAACTCACGAAAGTAAAACCTTTCAGCGAAAATCAAATTACCAAGGAATGTATTTATGAAATACCCTGTGAATGCGGCAGATCCTATATTGGGGAAACTAAACGCTTTCTCAAAGTAGAATCAAAGAACATCAGAGATTGGCTCATCTTGGACAAACCGAAAAATCCAAACTAGTCCAACATACTATGAACGAAGACCACAATATCAGATGGAACGAGGCTTCCATAATATCAAAGGAAGAAAGATGGAAAAGGAGGCAATTGAAGGAAGCAGCCTTCATGACTATAACTACCAACCCGATCAGTGCGCCCTCCATGGAAATAAAGGATGTTTGGAGACCAATAATACATTCTGAATTAAGGAGGACGAACTTGAATCAGGGAAGTACCAACCTAATTTAACTACTATACACATATCATCTCAGTTGAGTAATCATATCAGTGACCTCTGACACAGAAATTGTAAAATTCAATTTTCTGACAGCAATGTCAGAAGCTAGTCGCATTAATTTTGCTGAATTTTGCGATTACCCTGAGGACTGCTGGCGAATGATTGCCGAAACATTAGATAATCTCTCTCCGTTATAATGTACTTATGCTGGCGCTCCTTCAAATCTTTGAAGCACTTCTGAAATGATCTTTCGGTTCCTAATTTTTTCTCATCAATCATGAACTATGTGTGAGTTGGTGCCTAATCGGGATGCAGAATACCTGATATGTTTTCCATAATTTCGATCATTTGTGTATTATTGCTTCACGCAAACGTTGCATAACTTCCTTGTAGTAGTCCTTCCTAACCGTAGAATCTTAGGGCAATAACTCATGATGCACCACACCATTGTAATCGAAGAAAACAGGGAGCAAAACGGAATAAAAACATTACCTCCACATTTGATCGAATTTGGCGTGCTTTTTAAGTTCATCATACCGTTTATTGAAAATAAACTTCGTTCTCAAAGGCGTATTCAAGTTGTAAACCCTATAAAAACAGTAGCAGACATCCATTGCTCGTAATACTTCTCAACGCTCAATATAAACCCATTAATTAATCGTAATAAAGTGCTGATTTTCAAATAATTCCTTTTGTTCACAGTGTTGACTATTTAACAATAATTTCAAGGTTGGAATATATGAATTAATATTGTTCTAGAAGCCACGCTAACGAATCGTTTTGTGGAACGGGAAACACAAGGCCTTGAGTATCGATTACTACATAGTAAAAAATTCTATTAATTCCAGTTGTTCTTTCTTCACGTGTCAAAGACAGGTTGATGTTGATATCTAGATTGAATGTTTCGGAGATAGTGGGACGAGAATTTAAAAATCGCTCATCATTTTGTTTACTAACAATATAAAGTGTAATACACGGTGTTTATTAGTTCAAAAAAGATTGAATTTGCCCAATTACCTTCATTTCATTGAAAATTGCTCAATTAAAACTCATTCAAGCACTTGGGAGGTTGATATCTATTGATTGAATTAATGGAGATTGTAAGAAGAGATTCTAAGTAGATAATTCGAATAGCATCTTGTAATTTTTACCAGGTAATTTCTGCTGAATTATTTTATTCTGATGAATTTTAATAATAAAAAACGAATGACTATAAAAAAATATATAAAGAACAATGCACAAAGTTGTTTAAATCGGTCGCCACTAGTCGGCTACTTATGCGCAAAAGAAAAAGAGCTAAGAATTTTTTAAAGATAGGACCAAAGGAAAATTCATCACAATAAACTATCTCACTGAAATTCAACATTAAAAAACATTTATACAGGGTGTCTGGTGAGGAATGGGACAACGTTTAGGTGGTGATGAGGGATGTCTCAAGGAGTACGAAAATGCCATTTGAAATCATGTGAGGTACATGGTTCCTGATATACAGAGGGTTTTAGAAAAAAATAGGAAATTTCAAATGACCATAATTCAGGAAATATGAGAGCTAATCCGATGATTTTTCGTATGAACAATGATAGAGTGAGTAAGAATCTGTTTGAATGAAAAATTCGAAATAAAATCAGATCCGCACTCAGAAATTTATTTTTTCTGCAATTAAGTAAAAAAAAAAAGTATGCGGTTTTCAATTTTTTGACTTCACATTCTGAGAGAGCAGGAAAAATACATTCAAACTCAACTGTCATCTCCAATGGCACAAATTTTCCTTGCTTTCTATGACCCTTCGAATATCAATCTTCCGATTTTCGCTCCTTACATATTATTTTCTCGACATTTCAAATGACCATAATTCAGGAAATATGAGAGCTAATCCGATGATTTTTCTTATGAACAATGATAGAGTGAGTACGAATCTGTTTGAACGAAAAATTCGAAATAAAATCAGATCCGGACTCAGAAATTTTAGCTCTTCTGAAATTTGGTAAAAACAACACCCTGTATGCGGTTTTCAATTTTTTTGACTTCAGATTCTGAGAGAGCAGGAAAAATATATTCAAACTCAACTCTCATCCCGAATGGCACAAATATTCCCTGCTTTCTATGACCATTCGAATGTCAATCTTCCGATTTTCGCTCCTTACATATTATTTTCTCGACATTTCAGAAACATGAAATCTCAGATAGGTAGTTACTAATAAGTAAAAAAAATGATCATAAACGAATCAAAATTTTTATAAAAATTATAAAAAATGCGAAATTTGGAAAATTAATAATTAATTCTTCAAATATTGTTCAAAATGAAAACCACCAACTTCTACACATTTATCTGCTCTTTCATTAAGTTCAAAACTGCTTTCCTTATCACATTCGGGTTGTTTGGTATTTCGTCACATGCGTCTATTATGCGCTGAATTAATTGTTTCCTTGTATTTATTTCTCGCCCGTACACCATAGTTTTAAGGTGTCCCCAAAGGAAATAATCTAACGGTGTCATGTCGGGGGACCGAGTTGGCCATGCTCTTGGACCACCACGACCTATCCATCTATTTGGATAGACCTCGTTCAAATGATTTCTCACTAAAATTGAGAAATGTGGGGGTGCTCCATCATGCTGGAAGATAAGTCCTCTTTGATTAATATTCCCTTATAAATTAGGAAGAACATTCATAAGGAAATATTTATAAATTTTTCCGGTGAGTCTTTCTTCGAAAAATGAGGACCTATTAAATTATTATCATAAACTGCGCACCACACATTAACACTGAAACGTCTCTGTGATTGTCTTTGTACGACAGCGAAAATCGGAAGATTGACATTCGAAGTTCCATAGAAAGGAGGAAAAATTTGTGTCATTCGGGATGACAGTTGAGTTCGAAAATATTTTTCCTGCTCTCTCAGAATCTGAAGTCAAAAAAATTGAAAACCGCATACAGAGTGTTGTTTTTACCCTATTTCAGAAAAACTGAATTTCTGAGTCCGGATCTGATTTTATTTCGAATTTTTCATTCAAACAGATTCGTACTCACTCTATCATTGTTCATACGAAAAATCATCGGATTAGCTCTTTTATTTCCTGAATTATGGTCATTTGAAATTTCCTAATTTTTTCTAAAACCCCTTGTATATCAGGAACCATGTACCTCAGATGATTTCGAATGGCATTTTCTCACTCCTTGAGACATCCCTCATCACCACCTAAACGTTGTCCCATTCCTCACCAGACACCCTGTATATCCAACTATCATTTTTCCAGGTAAAATTCGTCTAGAGGTTGCGTGAGTTGAATATACATAACTCCAAATATGACGGGCTTCTACAGCCTGTGAATCATATTCAGTTCACACTTACTTAGCGCGTTATTATATACGAAATTTTTTTCTTGAAGGTATTGAGTTGCTAGTGAATTTCTATTCTATTTCAAATCGGCAATTAGAAATATGCGGCAGTCAATGTGCTAGACTAGAATATTTTCTTGAGGCTACGTGATTGGTTCATATCAACAAGCCGGCGACATTGGAAATGCACAGAGCCAACATTAAACATGAAATAGCGGTCGAAATGTGTGGCCGAGTCATCGAAAACGTAGAAACGGGACATATCAAGTCGAGTTCCATCCATAAATGTTTTGATTGCACTTAAAGCCATAATAAAGTCTTTGAAATAACTCGAATGGTCTGCGTTTTTTTTAATGCCCTAAAAATGTATTATATTCACGAGAATAGGATAAAGCAGAATTACGCAACTGGCGCAACAAATTTACCCGGAATATCCATACTAGTCCGGTCAATTTATACAATTGAAATAAAGAAAATTCCGACAAAGCCAAATTTTTGTAGACACCTTAGGTTTACCACAAGGAATAAAGTCTCAAAAGTCCCCATCAGTCCCATGTGAGCTTAGGGACTTATTCGGGGTCAAAGGTCAAAATTTTAGGTTTTTCGGATTTTTCTCGAAAACGGTAAGTTTTATCGAAAAAGTACCTCGGAGCAAAGTTGTAGATCTTAAAATTCTCTATAAAATGGTTCCCATGATTTTTCTCTAAGACCCACTATTTCCCAGATATTGCGCTTGTAAGAATCATGTTCTACATAGTATGCACACATATGCCACGTATATACATACAGGGTCTTTATAAATGATTGTAACAGCGCAGTTGGCTTTGGATTGCAGAATACCAATCTCTAACCAATCAGAGCATAGCATGATCACAGAATTCTGTGGTTTGCATAATCCAAAGCCAACTGCACTGTTACAATCATTTATAGAGACACTGTATTTAGGTACTCAAGCAAGCAAAAATGCCTACTCGTGCCTCTTCTATGTATACATTATACTATTCTAAGAAAATTTACTCTAAAATGACCGCCGGTCCTTTACCTTTACGTAATTTTTGAAAAATATGTTCAGTATTTACGTAGACATTATGGTCATACAGTTACGGTAGTATTTGATGGCTACAGTGACACAACAAAGAACATAAAAGCTGCAGAACAACGTCGTCGTGCTACAAAAACATCCTCAGGTACCGACATAATGTTTGACGAATTTATGACAGTTCCAGTTAATCAACAACATTTTTTTGCAAACATTAATAATAAATCTCGTTTTATTTCTATGTGAGTAACAAATTAACAGCTGAAAATATTGCCGTGAAACAAGCTCCTAATGACGCCGATGTCCTCATAATTGAAACAGCAATAGAACAATTTAATGCAAGAAATACAGCTATTGTAGTGGGTGAAGATGTTGATTTATTAGTACTACTCACTGCAAGGACTCCATCTGATAAAATTATTTACTTTTAAAACCTGGGAAGGCGCAGCAACGGACAGAAATATATTCTTCAAAAAGTTTATCAGCTTATCCGAAATGCCAAAACTTTATTTTATTTTTACATGCGATAACCGGATGCGATACTACGTCAGCATGTTTAGAAGGGGCAAAAATTCAGTATTAAAATTATTTGAAAAAAATGATTTGATTGACTGCGCAAAAGTATTTACAGAAATTAATTCTTCACCTCAAATACTAATTGCTAAAGGAATTCGGTTTCTTCTTGCGGTTTATGGAGCTCCAAAAAAAATTTATTGCATAGATACGTACAGATATTTAACATTCGTAAAAAATACACGAAACAAAAAGCAAGTACAGCTATCTTGTCTTCCTCCAACATCGGCATCTGCTACTCAACATTTGTTTCGAGTATACTATCAAGTTCAGACATGGCAAGGCAATGAACTGAACCCTGAAGACTGATGGGGTTGGAAATTGTAAATAATACTTTGGAACCGATTCGAACTTTACTGCCCCCTGCTCCAGAAAAATTTCTTAACACTATTTTTTGCAATTGCAAGAAAGGTTGTAGTGCCAAATGTGGCTGTAAAAAAGTAGGATTGCAGTGTTCTCCAGCGTGTACCAATTGCCAAGGTGTCTCTTGCTCAAATGTTCAATTAAATACAAGAGAGGAAGATTCATGTGATTTTGATGAAGAGACAACTGATTCATCTTCATTTGAACAATTTCTAAGCGTTCATCAACAGGAAGGAGAAGAAGAAGAAGAACAAGAAGAAATTGAAGAAAACATGATTGTTGAAGTTGAATATGAAGAGTATGAGTCAGATTAAAGTAATAAAAAAAAGTTAGAACGACAGTTAAACTCAGTAACCCATATCAATAATCTTCATACTATTAAATAATTATTGTTCCTGAAAATAACGTCATAAAGGTTCGTGGAATCGGCCTACCGGGGATACCACGTTAAAAAAATGCGCCGAGTACACTACCTCACAGGTGGTGTGGAAATGTGTGCATATTATATAGAACTTGATTCTTACAAGCGCAATATCTGGGAAATAGTGGGTCTTAGAGAAAAAATCATGGGAACCATTTTTATAGAGAATTTTAAGATCTACAACTTTGCTCCGAGGTACTTTTTCGATAAAACTTACCGTTTTCGGGAAAAATCCAAAAAACCTAAAATTTTGACCTTTGACCCCGAATAAGTCCCTAAGCTCACATGGGACTGATGGGGACTTTTGAGACTTTATTCCTTGTGGTAAACCTAAGGTCTCTACAAAAATTTGGCTTTGTCGGAATTTTCTTTATTTGATCACTATTTTTATGTCTAAAATGACCGGACTATACCTCAGACATTGTATACCATTGTATACAATGCCTCAGAGTAAGAAGTAAGCATCAAATAACTGAGCAGTAACAGAACGATGTTGCCGAACTGACATAATTGTCTATAGTTGACTCTAGCTTTGATTACCATAGTAGGGGAGCCGTAGATCAATTATCCCAATACGGAATAAAGATACGGAACAAGCTCGCAACGCCGAATGTTGTTCGCGTTCATAAACATTTTCTACTTGGCTGTGTCAACAAATGCGTTAAAGCATCTCTAGGTTTACTTTCTACTCTGAGATTCATACCATTTCACTAAATTACCATAATCTATTAACCCTCACGTCAATATGTTTACTTTCCATCTTCATCGATCTATTGGAGTTTGCTCAAGTTTTGTGGATAACGTATCAAGCAGAAGACGACGCCTGTCTTCACTTATGTAAAGATGCCTAGGGGGGCAAGATATAAATAAAACAGCTTCAAGGCGAAGGAGACAAAACAACGCAATGCAATAGAATATGATGCCACCCGACATAACAGAGGCGTAACACGGATAAAATCAAATTGGTGGCAGAAATCTTTATTGGCCCTGAATTGATTGGTCTCCGTATCCAATGAATTTTCGATTGAATGGGGACAAGAGCGAATCTAAAAGACTTTTAATTGAGTCTAGACCACAGTTATGGGGACATTGCAGAAAAACAATACAATTACCATTGGCACCTTGAGTGTTAGTTCAAACAGCTATTCAAGAGAAGAACTGTGTATGCCTTATTTGAAATGGTAATATGATAATATGAACTACAAGGGTTTCTGTAATTCGACGTGATCCTTCGAAGGAGATATACTACTGGTATTTCAAAAAATCGCCATATCTTCTTGACCATAGGTTTTCGGACCATGCTTCACTCGACGCATTTCACTTCGAATGACGTCTTGTATATCCCTTTCCAAGGACGACGAATTACCTAACACACTGTATAGTTATAGTTATAAAAGGGGTTACAGTTCACTGCGACCTCAAGGTCTATTGTGCCCCCTTACAGAGCTGTTCTCACCACAAAAAACTATTATCGGACGTGTTGCGTATACATTTTTTTCGGTAACCGTTTATAATAACACCATAGCTACCTACTGCTTTCCATATTATATCGTGAATTGCGATAAAAAAACATGCAAACTTTTACAACTACTTAATATGAAATGGCAGCCGTTATTTAGTTGTTATGGTAATGATCAACTACATTCATCAAATCATACCGACCTCTCGGCCTAGTCCGGGAAGTGCTACTTTCTCAGAGGAAAAATCCGGGAAGTGCCTGTTTCCCGGACGGTCTCCGAAAATTTCTGTTTTGATGATAAAATTCAATACTTTCCAACAACTCCAAGGCTGCAACCTAACCAAAAGTAAACTAACTTTTTTTCAAGAAATATGCTCATGTAATGGAAAGCTCATGAGAAGTGGAATCATGTCATGCTTTTGGTTTTGTTATTATATTTTTATTAGAACAATGGGCAAATAAAGCCCTTCTTCATCCTATAAAGCTCATGAGAAGTGGAATCATGTCATGCTTTTGGTTTTGTTATTATGTTTTATTTGAACAATGGGCAAATAAAGCCCTCCTTCATCCTATAAAGCTCATGAGAAGTGGAATCATGTCATGCTTTTGGTTTTGTTATTATGTTTTTATTTGAACAATGGGCAAATAAAGCCCTCCTTCATCCATAAAGCTCATGAGAAGTGGGATCATGTCATGCTTTTGGTTTTGTTATTATATTTTTATTAGAACAATGGGCAAATAAGCCCTTCTTCATCCTATAAAGCTCATGAGAAGTGGAATCATGTCATGCTTTTGGTTTTGTTATTATATTTTTATTAGAACAATGGGCAAATAAAGCCCTCCTTCATCCTATAAAGCTCATGAGAAGTGGAATCATGTCATGCTTTTGGTTTTGTTATTATGTTTTTATTTGAACAATGGGCAAATAAAGCCCTCCTTCATCCTATAAGAAGTAAAAGGGCAATCGTTATGAGCATAATAAAGATCTGTTCTGAAATTTAATGTGTCAGGTGAAAGAACATCAGCGATTAAAGCATTAAGGGTAAGTGGGTACCTAAGATGTAGATTGGAAAAACACTGAAAAATGAGTTTCATGGCGAGATCACAATCTGAAAAAATATGTTTTACAACAGAAAAATAAAAACACCAAGGTCTAATCAAGAAACAAAGAAGAAACGAAGCCATAAAAAAATCGAGAGGACTAGCACGTGTTTAAGAAGCTCAGAACAGAGACATTGTTAGAGGAACCTTGTCGAAATAATGTCAGAAGACAGATGGGCCAAAAATGCAAAATGCAGAAACCTTACATACCCAGATCTATAGGCAAATAACCAAAAAGAAGATGAGAAAGAAAAAGTCAAGAATCACACCCTGGTCTTATGAAAAGAGAACAAAGATGAATGAATACCTATATAAATCATGTTTTTTGCTAAACTCGTAGTGATTCTTAAAATTCAGCTAACAGTTAACCTCACTTTCTGAGGCAGACGTTTGAATAAAAATATGAACTTTAGAAATAAATATATAACGAACAGCAAGGTCATCCTCAAGAAACGAATAGTAGTTAAGGCACCAGACTACCAGAGTGTTTTCAAAGTTGCGAATGCTTTCTAGGGCTCTTAAAACACGTGTATTATTCGCGTATTTTCATTATACGAGAACCTAAACCATAACAATGTTGGAATTGAGAATTAGATCAGGATATTCCTAGTCATATTTCAATACATCTAATAAGGTTTGTTTCGCCTAGATCAAAGAGACATATTGCTTGAATTGCTTGAATTTTTTGTATAATATGTAGTTGAAACCTGAAAATAGCTTTTGTATTAGATCGAATCCTTTACCTTTTAATAACCAAACTTATTGCATATTTTAAGGGGTGTTCATAGGATTGTGAGCTTTTCAAAGCAAATTAATTCGATTGTTAAGATTCAGCAGAATAACAATAAACGAACTTTGCACCCTGATAGTAAAGCTAAAAAGTGCCATGGTGCAGATTATAGCTACATGTGCTACATCTTTGCATCATTTTGAGACAAGGAAACATAAACTACCATAACAAACAGCCATCCTCGTATTTCCAAGCAAAAGGTCACTGCAGCAATATTAAGAAAAACTTAAACTATCAATGTTCACAGACTTATTTTAATCGAATTAAGACTAAACACAAAAAATTGAGACTTTTGAATTGGCAATGTTCGGCAGTGTTTGGAAAATTCCTCGATCCTCTGTACAGTCCTCAACGTCTTTTAACCAATTTTTGAGAATTGATCACAATTTCCCGGTTCCACGTGTAGTGATAAATGCACTTCATGCTACACACGTCGGCTCCACGACGATTCATGGATACATTCGAGCATCGAGGAGTTATTTTCACGTGTTTTATGTTTTCTCGATGGAGATCAGGGAAATGCGGAAAACGGATCACAGTTTTCAGCACGCACTTTTCCGATAGACTTGCAATCTGCTACGTTCAGCTGACGAATAGGACGACTGCGAATAGACGTGATGTTTGCGACAGAAGCTTGCGTTGTTTTGAGAGATTGGAGTGATTGGACAGCCTTCGCTGGAGCGCTTTGTCCCTTCCACTCTCGCCAAGGCGATCGAGGCTATCAATTCTGGCGCTTGATAAGAAAAGAGTGGTTAGGAGACTGAATTATTCATAGAACCTGCTGAGACTTCGGACGACGGAAGGGAATTTTCCGCTTCTAAGTCTAACCTCGTTTCGGCGATTTTTTGACAAACAAGAGACCGTTCTCCTGTTTTCGATTTGCGAAATTTTGCGTGTGATGAATGGCTGACGACAAGGTCGTTCCAATTATACGATCGATAGTGGATTAATAGCTCACGCAAAATATTCGATTTATGATTGTCAATAGTGAGGAGTAAAGGTTGCGAGATACTTGTAAGCTCATTTATAAGTTTCGATCAAATAATGATTTTCACTCCATTATCCACAGAAGGATTATGGTTTTTAAGCGAACTTATCTATGTATGTGATTCTGTGATATGAATTCTCGAAGAAGATTTACACCTATTTTTTCCATCGAGTCCGTCCAATATGCCTACTAACAATTGTACTTTTCAGGATTTATAGACGAGTAGTCTCAACTAGTAACAAACAAACGGTTGCATTGCCCAACACCAAGTGCAAAAAAAAACTTTGAGAGTAGCTCAGCCAACACCTTGACATAGAGCTACCCGTGGCCCGAACACCACCAAGACTGGCTTGCACCACAATGGCGGGAAACTTATTTTTTTCGGACAAGTCACGAATCGGTTAACAAGATGATAGTCTACGAGAAAGGGTCTGGAGAGACCCAGGTAGACTAGGAGATATATAATGTATGTTCGCCATACCCATAGCATACGTCGAATGAACAAAGACTGGTGCAATCTTTTTTATGTTCTGGTTGCCACGAAAGGAGGTATCCTGTTATGTTCATAGAACATCGCGAAAACCGAGGGAAAGAAGGTAGGAATTGGTGTTCTTTTTGAATTTCTGGAGGTTATATGCCTCAGGAAACACCTGCCTTGGCAATGTGCTCCAGAGCCTCGCTGTTCGTAGGATGAATGAGTCTTTGAAAAGGTATGTTCTGCAGGTCTCTAAAGTGACCACATAAGGGTGCGAAGATCGAACTTGACGGGTCAACCTCGAAGAGACTGTCAAAGGAGGAACGATTGAAAATATCTCAGAAGAGCATCGCCCATGATAATATCCAGAATTCAACAGCTTCAGAATATGTTTAGGTGCCGCACCCCAAATATGGGAACAGTAATCCAAGACAGGTCAGATATGTGCCTTATAGATCATAAGCAGCTGACCGGAAGTGAAAAAGCTCCTGGCACGAAACAGAAAACCAATTTTGGATGCACTTTTAGCGATTGATCTCACGTGATTTTCCCAAGAAAAGTTATTGCTGATAGTAATACCAAGCATCGAGATGGATGACTTCAGAAGTATGGTCACTCCTGACAAGCTTATGTTGGCATATTAAGATCGAGCCTTCTAGAGAAAAGACATGCTTGTGTTTTGTTAGCATTGAAATCTACTAAATTATTGGATCCCCGTTCGAGAATTGTTGCCAAGTCCATATTTATGTTGTTAACATTTCTTCCCCGTTCGTTTCTGATTTGGCGGGCTGGTATTGGAGCCCTGGAACAGAAGGCGTTATCGAGGGTACTATCATCCGCGAAGCTGTGTACTGGACATGAAGATGCTCAGAACAAATCATTAATGTGAAGTAGAAATAGTGTTGGTGCTCGAATGGATCTACGCAGGAAACATCATTGAACCAATCATTGTTCCTCTGTGCAACGAATGTGGAGATAATCATAACGCCTTTCCACACCGCACACTAGTGGTTCAGATCATTTCTTCAAGAGAACAATATCCAGAGAATGAACTGTTCAGCAAATTAACCATGAATACAATTTAGCAAGTGTGGCATTACTTAGGGAGAGCATTATTCAATCGCAAAACCCATCTTCGACTTTTCAGGAATTGAGTTTCACCCTTCTGGAAGAATAGAACGATATGCCTGAAAATGTCATTATTGGGTACGTTCAGCAACACTCAACTGTTGGTATAGCAAAAATCAGTTGAGTGAAGTGGAGTTTCAGCGGATGAAAATTTTCTGAAGGCTTCGCAGAGTGATTTACAAACCTGACAAAAAATAAGGTTATACAGTGTGTTCGGTCATGACTTAGCGATAATTCAAGGGCATCATATATACCTAATATTATCGACAAAAACAACCCACATTGGAAGTTTACCCCCTTAGTTTTGGAGTATCCCCCATTTTAAATTAACTTTTCTATTTTCGTTGGCTCTTCCGAATAATATCGATTCTTTGGACATGAAGGTCCTACAGATATGAAAAAAAAATTTGTTTGAAGATGATACTACAAACTTTCATTAAAGTAGAACAATATAAAAACATTCAACTTGAAAATGCCATAAAAAATTCTTTAAAAAAATTTATTGAAAAAATTACTGATTCTCTTAGTAAATCCGCAATAGTACAAGAACTAGCACATTGAAGTATAATTTTCTTCCAATGATTCAACACGCAAGGATATTAGCTACAAAAAAAAATTCACATCATTTCTGTAAGTTACTTTTTTGTTGCTACAGGTCATCATAAGGGCCATTGCCTGTCTACAAAGCAGAGGCGGCCATTTTGAACAATTTTTATGATTAATTTGTTTGAAACATAGATAAATTGAAAATAGTAATCATCGAAATGAATACAATCTTCAATTATAGGCTCACAGAACCTTCTTCATGCGGACTGGGATGATTTATTCAAGATGTTGTCAATGAGGGAAGAGACAGACGGTTTCGGCCTTATTAGGCCTCGTCAGTGTCCCATATCCTCAGAGACAACATCCTATTGAAGATTGTATTCATTTCGATGATTACTATTTTTTATTTATCTATGTTTCAAAAATTTGTTAGGTTAGCCTCCTTAAAGGCAAAGAATTTTTTGTTTGTCATTTTTTCTTATCTTAATATTAATTTGTTTGTTTGATCATTAAAAATTATCGAAATTACATTAGTTTTTTTTATTTTATCATTTTCATAAGGGTCATGTTCGAACAGCAATTACTTTCCAATATGTAAGTTACAGAAATTATGTTGGTATCGTTTTGTAGCTAATTTAATTGCGTGTTAGCTCATTGGAAAAAAATTATACTTCAATGTGCTTGTTCTCGTAGTACTATTATATTGCGGATTCACTAAGAAAATCAGTCCATTTTATACAAAATTTTTTTAAAAGAATATTTTTATGACATTTCTAAGTTAAATGTTTTCATATTGTTCCACTTTAATAAAAGGTGGTAGTATCATCTTTCAAAAAACATGTTTTTCACATCTGTAGGACCTTTATGTCCAAAAAAATCTATATTATTTGGAAGGGTCAACTAAAATAAAAGAGTAAATTTAAAATGGGGGCCACTCCAAAACTGAGGGGGTAATCTCCCCAATGTGGGTGTTTTTGTCGATAAAATTAGGTATATTTGATGCCCTCAAATTATCGCTAAGTCATGACCAAACACACTGTATATCATGATATGTCAGATTTGTAAATCACTCAGCGAAGCGTTCAGAATATTTTCATCAGCTGAAACTCAAGTCTACTCAACTGATTTTTCTATTATACCAAGAGTTGAGCCCTGGAATGACTGGACGTATTGGGCAGTCGATTGAAAGAAAAGGTGGTAACACGTATTATTGAATTTGGATTCAGTTGTGGAATAGCTATTAATAAATGACAAATAATCGATAAATTTGATTTCTTCCCATTTTTCCTACTTCGTCTCATCCTGCACAAAGAAAAGAGTAACAAACGAAGATTTTCTATCAAATGAATTACAGTTGAAACAGAGGAAAATATTTATCTCCTTTCTAGAACATAGACTATTTATTTCTTTAGAAACCTAGGATGGCTAAGACTTTTGACGATGTGTGTATTAGATAGCAATCATTAACAAAATATAAATTCTCTGAGTAGTTGTAGGATTGAAAAAGCTGGGTTCAGTTATGTAGACAGTTCAACTTCTCAGCTAAGATTTTCACAAAACTTGAATTCTATTATTGAAAGTAGATCAAAATTATTCAAAGAACGTTATTGATATTCCAGAGTATTTCAGGACTTATTCAAATAACAATTCGTATGAACGAATTGGCTGGATACTAGATAACGAAGAATTTATGGTCATATTCAGTAAGATTGACCATTGCTCAGATGTTTTGCTATATTATTATATTTATGCAATCGCTTCATGTGCTAGGACCTCGAACTATGTTTCGCAAGATGTTTTCTAGATATAAATAATTCAAGCTACACACATGTCTGCAAATTCGAAAATTAAACAATCTGCAAAAGAAGTTATGCACATTGAAGTGAATTTCATCGTCAAAAGTCTTGGTTCCATCAAGTTTCTTCTATTTCAACTATCAAGAAATAAATTCGAAATAAAATCTTCGCTACTAAGATTTTATTGCGAATTTATTCATGGATGAAGCAAAGGCTTCATCCAGGATTAAACAGAATAGGAAAAATAATATGAAAATCTGAATTTATCCATTATATATTTCTGATTAGTTATAGTTATAGTGATTCCCAACTGAATCCGAATTAGATATTCCTTATTACCACCTTTCTTTTAATAGCTTTAACTGCCCAATACGCCTGAGCATCCTACAAATCAAGCTATTAATTAAACTTCAGGTGCCGTATTCTCGAGAAGTGATATTCGAAAACGTATACGAACTTCATTGCGCGGTGTGCACATTTGCAGGTAAAACAGGGACTCGCGCAATGAAGTTCGTATACGTTTTCGAATATCACTTCTCGAGAATACGGCACCAGGCATATCGTTCCATTCTTCCTGTGGGCACCTCAAATCCTGAAAAAATGAAGGTAGGTTTTGGTAATTAGATATTACTTTCCATAAGTTATCCAATCGTGCTCAATTGAATTTATGTCTGGTGAGTTTGCTGTCCGTTCGTGGGCGGGTGTGTGGTATGGCTTATAATCCTGAGAAATGAAATTATCCCTGAATTCGTTGCACAGAGGAACAATGATTGGTTCAATGATTTTTTTTTCAGGTAGATGACACCAATCATTATTCGTTCAACGATGATGCGCCTAACATGTGCCTAACATCAAACCCCCTGGAACATTGATCCGCCATGAAAGGGCACAACTGTTCGAACGAATTTGAGTCGATCATGTCTACATGGGACCAAACCCTATCTCTTCGACTATCACTTTGCAAACCGAATCGTGACTCGTGAAAGTAAGTTGCGAGAATGTGGTAAAAGCCTGTGTTGGTGGTGTTCTTCCCATTCAACAAGGTGAGAGTTGATAGGGGTGTATAAGACTTTTGACAATGTGTGTAATTTATGTGTATTCAAAAGCACGAAGGAAGAATGATCTATATGGTTGGGGGAAAAGGAATCAATTATTTTGTCGACACAAGGCTTCACTGACCTATATGTCTGTTTGTATTTGTCGCATCTGGTCAAACTTTTTTCTTTGAAAAGAAGAAGTTATGTTCTAGCAAAACATATTGTGTCATTGTTGTGACTGAACGATTTAGTTGTGTGTGAGAGCGTCAAAGATGGAGGTAAACAAAGAAAAAATTAGGTACATTTTACAATTTTGCTTTGATTAAGGGGAGAATGCAAGTCAGTTGGCTGCAAATGTTAATAATGGGTATGGCCCTTATCCTGTAACAGCCAATCAAGCGCAGTTTTGATATAATTTTGATGTGAACGATGCACCACGCTCTGGGAGGCCTGTCGTCAAAAATGTTGATAGAATATCGTAAATGGGAGCTGCAGTAGCATCGCTCAGGAGCTAAATATGGACCATAAAACAGTTCTAAACCATTCGCATAAGACCGGCCCCAAAAAGAAGCTTGATGTTTAGGTGCCGCACGAGTTGTCGGAAAAAAATTTGATGGGTCGTGTTTCCATCTACAATTCCTTGGCCAAACGGAACAAAATAGATCCATTTCTGAAGAAGCTGGTTACTGGTCACGAGAAATGAGTCGTCACATATGACAATGTCAAGCGAGAATGTTCATGGTCGAAGGCCCGTGAAGCAGCTCAAAGGGTGGCCAAATAAGGATTGACGGCCCGTAAAGTTTTGCTGTGTATTTGGTGGGATTCGAAATGGGTCATCTACTTTGATCTACTGACCAATGGCCAGACCCTTAATTCGGATCTTTACTGCCAGCAATTCGACTTATTGAAAGCAATTGATCAAAAGAGACCAGAATTAGCAAATAAGAGAGGTATCGTATTCCATCAGGACAACTCCAGGCCTCGCACGTCTTTGATGTCCCGCCAAAAGCTTCGGGACCTTGGTTGGGAGGTTCTTATGCATCCGGCTGATAGTCCAGATCTGGCACCCTGCGATTATCATCGATTTTGTCCATGTCTAACGCTCTTGGTAGTGTAAAATTGTCCTCAAGAAAAGATTGTGAAAATGGTTATCTCATTTTTATGCTTATAGAGACAAGACTTTTTGGGAACTATGCATAATAGGGGCGTCGGCATTGACCTCCGCGAGCGGACGGATTTTTTAGTCACGTGACCACAGATCGTACAGATAAATCTGAAATATCGGGAATAAAACGAACGGTACAGAGCATCTGCCACAGAACATACTGCTCTGTTCTACTTTTATAGATTTTGAGATTTCAAAGATCACTATTTTGGGAAATATGCTCATCTTTTAACGATACTTTCACCCTTTTAGTAGCTCTCCATAAAATCTCAATTAAATAATTAGGTGCAAAGGCACTGAATGCAAAAGAAACGAGTAATGCAATATCCCCTTCTGGTCGTTGTTGGCGATAGTTGTACCGAAAGATCCTGATCAATTAATTGATAATTACACGAAAAAGAAACGGGAAAGCAATATCTCCTAATGCCCATTTATAAATACGATAGCTATATTGAAAAATTTTAATGATTTAATTGAGTTTTTAATGAATAAATGAAAACAGAAGAATAAAACTGTTAGAATTTTTCAATCTATCGGATGTCGGATTAGGAAACTCAACATAAAACAAAAAAATATAAAAAAACATAAAAATCTATGGATAAAATCGCTTTGCTCCGTCGAAATAGACCGAGCGAAAAGATCGACGTCCGATTGCTCAGATTTTTATGACGAACGGTACAGATGTGTATTCCCCTCAATCCGGATGTAATAAACGAACGGTTTAGATCGATCCCACACGTCCGATGTCGATGCCGAACGCCCCTAATAAAATTACCTTCTAAATGGCAACAAGTGACTGAAAAAATGGGTGCATATTGAGCATTATCGAACTATGTTGAATAGAGTCCCAAAATTAAAGTAAAAATAATGCATTTTTTCCCCAAACTAATATTTTTCTTAAAATTTTATTCCTTCGAATAGGCCGCATCTTTTCAGTTGACGTAGTATGTCGATAAGCATTTGCAGTCCCATTCATACATATCAATTCGAATGCCGATAGGTTACAGGATATTGAAAAACCGTTTTTTCCGAAAGATAATTTTTTAGTTTAGATACTGTTACCAAGTGCAGCACTAATTAATTGATTGTAATGTTTATCCTGAGCAATGCAATAAATACTGTACTGGGAAATGATAACGCATATGTACATGTCCTTTTGATATCGTTTGTTCCTCTGACGACTACTGACTTTCTAACCCATGCAATCAACACTTACAAACAAATAAGGACACAGTATCAGCGAAATTTTTTACCGATAATTTTTCAAAACAATCCGTCATTGGAATGCGTTGTATGAGACAGAAAAATGTATATTAAATTAACAGGCATCAGAAAGATAAAATGTTGATTTATAATTTATACTTTAAATTCAGATCATGTCCAGATAATGTTTCAATTTGGAATTAATTAAGTATCTCATTCAAAACTTCAAGTTCGAAATTAGAAGTGTTTTCTATTTTAGGAAAGAACTTTGGCTCCAGATATTCAGTGAGTTCTAGTTCATAATTGTCTGCGATTCGTAAATTGTGAGTCAAAATATAGTTTGTTGGAACCACTGAAACAAAGATCATTTTTTGACATTTGACAAGTAGAAAGAATAAAAATGGAACGATACACGCTTCAAGAACGCATTGAAATTATTAAAATTCACTATCAAAATGGTGAAAATTTGGCAGAGATGGTTCGTGAAACTCGAACATTTTTGGGTCGTCGTGAAGCACCTTATAAACGAAGTAAGTAATTGAAATTTATTCCACTAAAATGAATTTCCAGTGGCGTTATTTAGGAGGTCGTATCTTCGTAGGGTGGGCCGCTAAAAAAAATTATGGGAACTTGTCATCTTATTTTTATGTTCTATCTGAATCCGAAAGATTTCCCACATTTTCGGAACACCGGAATCTGTGTGATGTAAACCGACAAAGGACCCCGCACATTTTGTATGGGAATTGGCTCCCGGTGGATTTGGCTGAAAATTTGATATGTTGTTCTACTAATCCTTTTGATCAAATGTCTCCACAGTCACGAAGCTGAAAAATGCATACTTCTAGAAGTTTTTAGCGTTTTTTTATATCCATTATGGCTTACGTATTACCGTTCACACAGAAAGGTTTGAGAATATTTCTGTGATTATTGAAAGCAGATTCTGTCAATTCGAAATATTTTCAAATATTTCTGGTGAACGGTAATACGTAAGCCATAATGGATACAAAAAATCGCTAAAAACTCCTAGAAGTATTCATTTTCAGCTTCGTGACCGTAGAGACATTTGATCAGAAGGATTAGTAGAATATCATATCCAATTTTCAGCCAAATCCACCGTTCTGTGTGAACGGTAATACATAAGCCATAATGGATACAAAAAATCGCTAAAAACTCCTAGAAGTATGCATTTTTCAGCTTCGTGACCGTGGAGACATTTGATCAGAAGGATTAGTAGAACATCATATCAAATTTTCAGCCAAATCCACCGGGAGCCAATTCCCATACAAAATGTGCGGGGTCCTTTCTGGTCGCTCTAACTCTCGAACGCAAAGAGTTACGGAATTGAAATTTTCATGGAAGGTTTGAGGTGAAATCGTTCGACTGGTTTCGAAGCTACTCTCGCTTGTACTTTGTATCATTGGTTTTTCAATAATAATGAAATTACAATTCCGATCAATATCGAACTTGACATTTAGAACTAGTACAGCAACGCACATATTCGTCCTGAGTTTCTTAAGGATCGTATCATAAGAAGATTTCGAAAAAATTGAAATTCTGGCTAGTACTGGTGGTCTGAACCTGAATAGTTTCTGGAACAATAGTCTCAATAGATTTCTGTTGTAATCATCATACAGACAGATGCCGTGTCAAGTTGATTCATAGTAATGATACAAATTCGAACATCTTGATAATTCTAGATTTCATTTCTTTAATTTATGCACTCGATTCACTATATTAGAACAGACGCTATCAGTTGGAGAATAAACCAGAACTTGCCATAACGCTCGTGGTAAGTTGATATCGTGTAGTCCACGCTGGTCTTGTGAAAAATGAGGATGTATGGAAAGGGTTTTCCAATAAGAGGTGTTATTTTGATATTCAAAGTAAATGCCATTTTTCAGAATAAATGATCGGATGTTTATCTCATTATAAAGAAGAAGCTATGCCGTTAATAGTGGAAAATAATATCAGGCAAATGACCACCACGACCACGCTAAGAGGACCATATCCTTTTAATGAAACTTTCTATAACCAAATCGCAAAGTGGCTGCCTATGCCCTCGATAGCCTCACGAATTCTATCTTCGAGGTTTTGAATCGACGCTGGGCTATTGGTGTAGACCTTCTCTTTCACCGCCTCAAAGAAAGAAGGTGTTAAATCACAAGATCACGTCTTCCAGAGATAACACGGTCCGGAAGCTTTTCCCGCAAAAGATGGTTTCGTTGCTTGTGTGGCACGTAGCGTCATCTTGTTGAAAGTAAACGTTGTCTAGATCGATACTATCTAATTTTGGCCATAAAAAATCATAAATCATCTCTCGAAAGCGCAATCCATTCACCGTAACTGTTGCTCCAGCCTTTCGGCTACAGCAGCGACGTACACGGTCGGTATTCTTCACATATCACTAACTTCTCCCAACAACTCGAATTTTTCCACCAATTTCTTCATTGCGGTCCGACAAGGTGCTTCACGACGACCCAAAAATGTTCGGAATTTACGAACCATGATTTGGGTTTATTTCACAGAATTGTACACAAAGTTATCTCACCCAGAATCGTGCGAGCTAAATCTCGCCCTCAATGTTGTAAAAAAACTATAATTGTAGTATCATAATAAAGACCTTATTATTATTATTATCTCTGCCAAATTTTCACCATTTTTATAGTGCATTTTAATAATTTCAACGTATATCGTTCCATTTTTATTTATGGCGTAGTTTCTCTTTTTCAAATGTCAAAAAATGACAGCTTCAAACGTGACCACAACCGAAATAACTGGCTATTCAAAATAACACCTCCTTTGGAAAACTCTTTATCAAGAATAAACTCTTTCATTAATCGAGCGACTAATGTAATTATTAACAGGCTCCGCTCACGCATTAAAATATTTAAACAATTAATCGCTGTCATTAATAATCTAGATAATTAAATAACTATCAATTTTTTTTCACTACCTCGAGTTTATTTTTCAGGTTCCATAATATTATATGCACAATTGAATAATTGTGCAATTTTCAGTTGCTTGAAATTTTAAGTCCTTTAAGGCCGAATTCATTTCAAATTAAATATTTCAGATGCATAACAGGAAACTGCTTCATAACAAATTGAAATAGGATATAAAGAGACGAAAATAAAAGTCCAATGATGATGACTTTCTAGTATTTGAAATACAATATTATTATTTGCCTCTTATCCTGATAGCGATATCTTTCTCATACGATCTTTCTACACTGTGATAATAGTGTTTTTGTTCCCAATTGATAAAATACACTTTCGACTTTGAAAAAGTATCAAAACAAAATCAGAAATTTAGCTCATGCTTGCGCTCCCTTCTTTCAACGAGGTTATTCGAGTTTATTCGATAACAAGGCAAATAAAGAAAGTCTGACGATAATCACTTGATTATCCTCGAATTTGATATTTTGATCAAATCATTGCCGAATTATTTGGCCCGTTCAGCCCATTAATCCAAATTTGATAAAATATATCCACGGAAAAGTATTAGTTATCTTTAGATAAGTTTTTTGCAATAAAAGTACTTAGTTATCTTTAGATAAGTTTTTTGCAATAATTTGGACATACGTGCAAAACGTGAATGATTTTCATTCATGGTTTCACTATTTTTAAACTGCTTCATGTCCGTGTTTTATCAGCATCCAACCCGACGTGTCATAACGAGTTGCCAATATCATTGTCAATATAACCACGAAAGGAAATGGATCAATAATTAAGTTCTTGGTGATCCAAATAACAAATTACAAGAATATACCCTTGCGTTCAATATACAGGCTGTCCCGGGAAGAATGCGACGAACTGATACCATGAATCAAGGACATCCAGGAGGACTCGCAACAGCCAACAAGAGGTTTAATCGTTTCGAGGCCTCCGTTTGAGATAAACAAGGTGATATTCATTTATGGCTGAAATTTCAAAGTTCAATAACTCTTAAACTATTCGACCGAATGATTTGATATTTGGAAGTTTCGTCAAGTTTACGATTGCCCACCTTTCAAATTTCTGAAATTAGAAAAATTTCGGGCTTTTTTTTTCAGGAATATTGGAAACACCCTGTAGGTGAACATTACGTTTTTTTCTATTTTCGTAACCACAAAGAATCAATAAATGAGAGAAATTTTGAAATCTTTACTTGGGACGGCCATACAGAGTGATCCAGAAACAGTTCAATAACTCTTCAAGTGTTCGATCGAATGATTTCAAATTTGAAGTTATGTCCCTTTTTACGATTGCCATGTTTCAATATCCTGAAATGAACAAATCAGATCCGGACTAGAAAAAATTCAGACGTTCTCTATTTCCGTGTGAAATTTTCTTATTACATTTTGTTCTAACTCATTTTGGGTTTCTGAGATCCCCTCACTAGACAATTAGGACGAATTTAGGACTCAACGATGAAGCCAGAGACATCTATAATCAGAAGCGATAACGATTTGATCAGCGATTCAAATGTGAATAAGCAACTGTAATTGATTAATTATTGTATATACATCCATATTTTAATGTAATCCGCTTTAATATATTATCTAGTTTCAAGCATGATTGATAGATGGAGTTACAATTATACTTAGAGAACTAGACCTTAGTGGAACCAGGGTTCAGTGAAGCAATATATCACCTTCTGTGTTGTTATATAAAACTTTAGATTGCCACCTTTCGAGATTGATGCCAATTGAATACTTCAAACGTCAAAGAATGTACAAGAAATATAAAATCTGATCCAGAGCTCTCTCGACACATGGAAAATCACATCGGAAAGATACGATATATCGTGCGTTCAAAAAAATTCGTGGTCAAGTAAGCTGTGGATTCTATTTTTCTTAAGAGTCTATGAGGGGAAAAATAGAATCCACAGCTTACTTGACCACGTATTTTTTTGAACGCACGTATAATGCATCAGACAGAGAATTTTATAGGCAAGTTGGGCAGATGTATATTCGAAAGAGTCACGTGCTGTAACTGACTGAATCAATCGTCTGATGCAATAATGTAGTGTTGCCTCATTCTTAACGTGGAAGTGTCAATATGGGAGAGAACCTGCAGTACGCTAATCGAATTATGTAATGTGTCAGGCTGTCTGGATAGGTACTCGATTCAAGAACTGCGGCCTGCCTACCATACTGCCTGAATTAAGCCCCTCCCAATGATAAAAGAGAGACAAGATACATTATTGCAATAAAGCAACTGGATTCAATCGGTGATAGCAAGTGAATCTTTCGAATATACATTTGCTTAACTTGCCTGCCTAATTCTATGTCTGATGCATTACATTTTGTATCTTTCCGATGTGAATTTCCAAACCTGTATTGTATACTTACTCGTGAATGCATGTGTTATACCTTCTAAAGGATTCCTTTCGGATTATTGCCCATGATTACTTTTGAAGGGCCGAAAGGTTTTTTAGGCATAGAAAAAAATACTAACAAAAAGCATCCACGAGAACAGAGAAGGCAGATCAAAAGGCATCCCAGCAGAGCCTTTCATCTATACGATATCTTAACACCTGATGAGACAAGCTAAAGCCGAAAACGACAAATTCAGATTCTGTGAAGAAAGAAGACCTTGTAATGTAATTTATCATCCGTTCTCAACAAAAGTGTTATGGCAAATTGCCAGCGATCAGGACGTTTAAATCCCAAAACAACTGTAGTTGCTGAGGTTTATCAAGATTGGTATTGAAAGACAACTCAAGATATATGGAGCGAAATAGACCACCAAGTCGCAGTGCACATGAACTTGAGAAACTTGAAAAGTGTTCTTTCAAAGACCCTCACTTCGACACCTCTATGTGTTAATTAGAATTTTAACTAGTATGATCCATAGCAAAACAAATGAAAATATTGCAAGAATGATTTTTATCATGTTTTGAAAGCATTACGGTACGCGAAACAAATATTAGTACAAACATGTAATAATTATTCATTATACTGGTGTTTAATTCACGTGATACGGTTGTAATAGCAATCACCTAATTAAAAAATTTACAACGCAAATGTCATCTTACCTTCCTTGATCAATTCATCTAGATCTACCAAATTTTCCAGATCTTGTAGCAGCTGCGATGCAATATCAGCTTTAGAATCGCCATTGTTGAGGCCGAAAATGTCATTTTCCAATTTAAAGTCTACATCATGCTCAAGGTAGAATAGAAGAGAGCCTCTTCTGAAAGAAGATGCCATGTCGAATCCTGAAATGAGGCAGGATGTTAATCAGCGCATTAAAAAAAATCATATAATATTTCGTTAAGCGTAGATTGTTAGCGCAACGTTATGGTCATGAACTTCATCATTATCTATATGAAACTCGCTTGTGCCCTCATGTTAGGTATCACCCACAATGATTCCGACAGAGGTCGTGATTGAGAAAAAAAATTTGGCACCCTTATCGCATTAAGATACCAGCCGAAGAGGCTGGTTGCTCCCTCAAAAGAACCGAAAAGGGCCCCAGACTGTTGCCAATTTCAACAGAAGTCCTTTTCTGTATTGACTTGAAGATTGAATCAACCTGTTGTGAAGGTGTCATTTATCACTACGAATAAAAATAGCTTCATACTAAATACTGAAATATCTCAATTCGAAAATCTTGATATTTCTTCAAATTTTATGTCAGCCTAGTCAGTTAGTTAGTAGTTTTAAAATGGGTACAGTTCACTCTGCGACCTCAAGGTCTATGTGCCCTCTTACAGAGCTGTTCGAACCCTTACTGTTCGCCTTCCAGTTCCGAGTTGTGATAACATCCAATATCTGCGAAGGCTTCAACGAGGATAGTTCCTCACTCTTACAAGTTTTTCGCCTAAGGAATTCTCCTTAGACTCGCAATGCCAAAAATTCCGTGACTAGGTGAATGGGGTTTCTTCCTCCCCACACAGAACCTACACTCGTCAGGTACCGGCAATCCATCTCCAACAGGTGCTTCCTGAGGCGACAGTGTCTCGTAAGAAAGCCAGTGAGGAGGTGAACCCAATGTTTCTTACTAAGATTCAGATATATTTGGATCTTGCTGTTTTAAAAGTTCCGAAGGAGTGGAATGATCCATACCTGGGAGATACCACCAGAGTTTTTTTCCCTCCGGCTTCTCCTTCTCCAGTAACTCCTTCTTATAGGTACATTACGTTTACCACAGAAGGGTTTTGGGGCAAGAGTGACATTCGTGCGCCCTCTTTGGCAAGTGTATTGGCCTCTTCGTTCCTTTGATTCCGAATGACCGGGAACCCGGATTAAAAAGACCTTATTTTTCTTTCCTACCTCATTGAGTTTGTTCCGGCACTACCAGATCATTTTGACTCGATGACGCAGGAGCTCAGTGCTTTAATAGCAGCTTACTACCTGAGTGTATGGCTATATCGCACTTATGATAGTTTCTTTCTAGATTTATATCTAGACATCTTTCCATAGCTAAGGTTTCCGCTTGAAAGTTGCTCATACAGGAGCCTAGCGACAGTGCACACTTGGTACTTGGCCCGTATATCCCAGCGCCAGCTCCTGTAGAGGTTTTGGAACCATCTGTATACCATTTTACGATATTTTCTTTTAGTTTATAGTCGGTGTATTCCCGTTCCAATTTCTCTTTTAATTAGCAATGTCCTCAAGTTTTTCTCAATGCTTACTTTCTTGAACTTCACATCACTAGGGAGGTTCGCAGATGAGATGTAGTAGTGTTTTTAAAGAGGACCAGACTCTCTGATTTATGTCATCTAAGTGTTTTTCACGTGACACTCACGGGATAGTGTTCCGTGAGTACACCCGTCAATTTTTTTAAATCTAATTGAGAAGACTTTCTGGTCCAGCTCTTTGGATAAGAGAGAAACCATCAGGTCTGATTTGCCAGGATTTTTTACTCCTGATTTGGCTGAGAAACCGCAGAATGGCTCTAGCTCAATCATACAGGTTATAACAACCTCGCAGAACCTTGAACTTAAGATTATGATATTGTGAAACCTCGAGCTGTTTATCATTCTGGCAGCAAGGTCTAATAAAAAATGCTAGTTTTTTTGGCTCCATTATTTTTTCCAGTTTAAAGACATGATCCAAGTAGTCGCAGCCTTTTCTTATGGACATCTGAACAATTTCATAACAGGTGTTCAGCAGACTCTGAGGCGTCATGGCAGAAGCAACAGGTATCATCGGGGGCAATTGAGAAACTGCCAACCCGTCACCGTCGTGATGACAGCGATCTTCTATGTAATGGTTGCCAATTAATTTTTTCTAGTGGTTCGTTTGGCCTGCGCTTGTTGAAATCGCTTTTTCTCGTGAGTGATGATTCAACTAGGAATTCTTCAAATTTTGTCCACTTTCGTGTTCTCGATTAATTCAGTGCTTCAGTGAATAAAAGTGCTTGGATAACATGTGTTCATCATTGAACTTTCTTAGTAAGAAAGCTAGCAAACTACAAACACAAATAATTGGAAAATGCAGTTGCCTGTGTTTCTTCCCTCGAAGGTGTAAATAATTTTCAAATTTGTTGGCTATAACTCACAGAACTAATAGTTCCATCCAGGAGTTAACAAGCTCTATCGTTGTGAAACACGAGTTATGAGGCTGCTCACTGGGCTTCTCACAGGTCACTATTCGTGAGACATCATCTGCACAACATCGGTAAAAAACTCCGAAGCCCCATAGGAAAATAATCAACTTCGCGATGGAGACTACATTCCTGGGCCACATGGAGCTCTAGTATGGTAACGCAAAAGATATTCCATTGTGGTAGTTAGGGAAGGCAGGTATGGTGCAAATAGAACTCAACCTAATCTAATCATTTCATCCATTTTTTTAATCGCCCATTTCGATATTTTTTTCTGACTGTCAACTAATATATCCAAAGAGATGTCCTTACTTTGTTATGCTGTAATGGCACCTCCAAACATGCAAAAACTTTTATAAATAAGGAGGAGATATTAACATAAGAAACTTGTTATTACCTCAGATGAGGGCGGCGACAGGGGCTCCTCCTTCCAGGAGGGTAGTGTCAGCAGTAGAAGACATCCTGTGGCGGTACTCCAGAACTGACTATGCTTGAGGAAAGATAATTCGAGGGAAGTTCTATTAGTGTGATGTCGGTAAAACCGGCGATGAGAGTGAGAATGCCATTTTGGCCCTGCAAAAAACATTAGTTTAGAGATAATTCAAACATTCAAAGACTGAAGGACCCTTGGTCGATAGCCATTTGTATTGCTGCAATAAAACACAGTTACATACTACTACTCAAACATTCAATTTGAGGTATGAATCTGTTCTCACGATCACAAATGTTGAAATTGAGCCAACGGGTTTGTGATTGGGATTTGTTTACAGGAGTGTAGAAATAATACATAGTGTTGATTTCAAAACTGTCTAAAAAAATTGAGGAAACCTCTGAGCAGGTGCTTTTGAGCGCTCGTTCATTGGTGGAGCAATAATGTTATTACCTCAAAATATTTTATAGGACATGAGATTTATGCTGAGTCTATTAATGTAAAATCGCAGTACGCTCGGAATTATATTCTGGAAATTATTCAAAAAATTAAATAATTATGTAAAAAATCTATAATTGAAAAAAAATAATTTTCATGGTTCTGATGCGATTCTATTTAAATTTCGCATATAAAGTTCAGTATATCAATCTGCATTCACAAAATGAATTTCACTCTAATCGAATATCTTGTAAAGAAATATAAAGATTCTTTTTTTCAATAATTCAATTGAATTTTCTACGGTTCTGTTAACACTATGGCCACAAAAATTTGCATGAGGCTTATTATGGGCATCTTGAATGTGGCCGCCAAAATTTCATTTCGATTGGTTTCGTTTTGTCTGAGAGATGAGGAACAAAAATTTCGAATGGCTATACAGTGGAGTTTTCCTATAAAGAACGTCTGTATAATGAATTTCTCTGTATAACGAATTTCATACAAGACATTGTACGGGTTTTTCACTATAATTTGACCCCCCCTTTAACTTTGTTACTAAGGAGATGCAAAAAAATGTTTCGTATAAAAGTTTCACAATCAACTGAGGTTTTTGGATATGAGTCCAGAAAGAAATATATACAGGGTGGCCAACATATTGATGGCAACTTAAATTTTTTCAAATGGAACACCTGTATATTTTTTCCAGTTTGGCTACTCTTTTTCCCCCAATTCCGAATATGTAACATATGTTGGTCTATCTCTTTTATTCTGAGAACCAGAGTTTCAAATTTTAAGAACCACCTGCCAAGATCTGTAATCATTTTACAAGTGACAGAGTGCGTTTAATGAAAATGCTCATTTCTGGTGTTATAATAACGTCAATGGGAAGATATACAAGGTGAACAACATTGAATGCAACTATATTTTTTCAAATGGGACACTTTGTCCTGTATTTTCTTCCTTTTTTTGACAGGCTATTTCCTTCTTATCTCGAATATAAATGCGAATGCGGATGTGTCTCTTCAATTTTCAGAGTTTCAAAGTTTTGAAATGATGACACCTAATAAAAAATATGTGAAATACCTACGAAATTATTGATAATCCAAACAATCTACTTTTAAAATTATTATTTTAGAATAATACTTAACAATTACTTAACCAATGAAAAATGATTAACTATGGTAGTATGGTAAGAATAACATCAACTAAAGAAATTGCTCAAAATGACCACCTTCATTCAATACACATAGTTCATATAGTTGTCTCAAGT
>CM024244.1:47599065-47652995 GCA_013421045.1 Propylea japonica | reverse complement strand
ATTTTTAATGAGTAATAGATGTAATTTTTTCGTGTTTCAATTCGTCTGGAAGTTTTTAATCTTAGCTATTTGGTACATTACTATCGTTTAAATAACAATGATTATTATGTGCAGATGGGATATTGGATTTTTGGGAGGATGGTTTCTCATCTTTTAGATGGCTTATACTTGGTGTCAAGGTGTCCCTATCTTGGAAATTTCGGATGGAATTAATTCCGAATGATTACAGTTGACATACATTTTCATGAATGAAACACATATCAGGCTTATATCCGAAATTGGAATTTGAAAACGGGTCCTACTTTTTCTAGAGTTGATATCCACAGATCAACATACATGTCAAAAGCCTATCTAGGCTTATCAACAATAGATAATATAAGTTCTGGATATGAGAGTAATATTTTTTTCTATTTCAACTTCACTAAATTGTCACTTTTTGCTTTGCGCAGGATGAGAAAAATAGGATGAGTTGGAAAGAATCTGAGATATGGAAAAACCTATTTACTTTCGATTTATTTTAGTTAATGGACTGCTCAATCTGAATTCAATAGTCCATATTTCTTTCTCTTCTGACAATTAACTGAAAATATAGGTACTCATAGATACATTGACTTCGATATTTCAATTTTCTTTCTGTGAAAAAATTTGCAAAAGAATAAGACTTAATGAAATTAATGTCATATGTGCCAAGAAGATTTTAGAGTGAAGGGTTTTCCAATAAGAGGTGTTTGTTATTTGATATTCAAAGAAAAATATCATTTTTCTATATAATGATCGAATTAAAAATTTCATTATAAAGAAGAAGCTATGCCGTTAATAATGGAAAATAACATCAGGCAAATGACCACCACGACCACGCTCACTGGACCATATCTTTTTAATGAAATTTTTCATAATGAAATCGTAAAGTGGCTGCCCTATGTCTTCGATAGCCTCACGAATTCCATCTTTGAGGTCGAATCGACTCTGGGCTATTGGCGTAGACCTTCTCTTTCAAGTATCCAAAGGAAGAAGCCACAAGGTGTTAAATCACAAGATCTCGATGGCAATTGTGATCACCTCTTTGAAAGATAACACGATCCGGAAACTTTCCCACAAAAGATCAATGGCTTCGTGCTTGTGGGCCCGCAGCGCCGTTCTTTGAGATTAAATGTTGTCCAGATCATATTATCCAATTTCGGCCATGAAAAATCATTATCATCTCTCGATATCGCAATCCATTCACGTTACTGTTGCTCCAGCCTCATTTTCGAAAAAGTAAGGTATAATGACTCCGCCGGACCAAACAGTCACACGTTGAGGATAGAGCGGATTTTCAACAATAACTCTGGATTTTCCGAGCCTCAGATGCGACAATTTGCTTGTTTGACGAAGCCACCGAGGTTGAATGGGCCTCATTAATCAAGATGATTTTTCGATGGAATCCGGATCATTTCGTGCATTTAAACGACCCATCAGCAAAGACACGTGTTGATGATCGACCGGCTTGAGTTTTTGTGTTAACTGAACTTTTAAGCCTTAAGACCCAAATACTTATGCAAAATACGGTTTGCGGAATGCAAAGAACGACGAGGAATGGACAATTTTGGGTTTTCTTCAACACTTCGGCTACAGCAGCAATATTAATAATAATAATAATATCTATTTCGAGAATCTTACATATTAAAAATACATAATCAGAACGAAATATATGTCGTAGAATACAAACTAAAAAGAGTAACATAAATTAATTTCACTTCATGTTTGCACACTTGAGCAGTGTGCTTGGGTTTATTCTTCACATCACTAACTTGTCCCAACAGCTCGAATTTTTCATAGTGAATTTTAATAATTTCAATGCGTTTTTGAAGCTTGTATCGTTCATTTTTATTAATGGCATAGTTTCTACTTGTCAAATGTCAAAACATGTAAGCTTCAAACGTGACATCTACCAAAATAAAACCTCTTATTGGAAAACCCTTTATAATCGACCTTAAGGTTGCAGAGTATGTGTGAATGTAGGTGGCTTGAAATCTGCAATCTCACATTAGTGTTTGAACATAAAATTTACCCGAGTGTTTTCGAGTAATTCATACCGCGTTCAAAGAAATATGCTGAAGTCAAGTTTAGGATATTTAGTACCATTTGATACCTAAGTCGAGGAAACGCCAGAACTCAATGACCACTTGTATGTCCATTTCAAGAGATCACTTCAGTTGGATATAAAATTCCCCCTGTATATGCAATATCGCATAATTGATTTACCTCAGATTCAAGTTTTCTGGCTCCAACCGAGGTGAGGTCTATTAACCGTATCACGGTTTCTTTATGAATAATAACAAAATCGCGATAGCGTTTCATGATGACTGAAGTTGATTCATCATTTTATAGTCGGTGAACAACTATATAAAACCAAACTGGAATCTTGAAGATAGCGAAGCAAGCAAGACTCATACCAGTACTTTTTATGATTTCATTTCTTTCAAATGTATCGCTAACCGATCAATTTACCAACGTTTTTTAATATCATTAAAAAAAGGGAAGATAAGATGAGAACGAATTTTTGAAAGCATAATGCACGATTTATAGCTATCTGATCATTGCTCATTAATGTTAATGAATATCATTTAAGTGTGCGGTTTATCAGGTGTTGATGAAATGAATAATGCCTGTACAATTAGTTCATACATGAGGTGGTTTAATTTATATGTGGGAATAATTGAGAGAAACAGGATTTTAGTTGATGTTGAAGAATTCTCATCCTGTTTTTATTCATTTTGAAATGAAATTTGTACTAGGAATACATAAAATTTGCTTGAATTTTTGTAAGACTTTTCATGTTTTCGTTTCATCAATATTGAAGAATACCTACAAGGTGTTTAAGCAACTACAAAACTTTTTCCTCAGATGGATTAGAATGTTTACGATTATCGGATAGATCTAGGATTCTCTTCGACGATTTGAGTCCATGAATGAAAAATTTTGAAAATCCACTAGCATAGAATCAAATCATTTGCGTGTTCGTTCATAAAAACACCATTCGAGTTTCAATAATCTCAGAACATAGACAAACTCCGTTCAGTTAGTCTATGTCTCAGAATTCTCATTTTATTAATCTACGAATTCAACTTTCCTTCCAAATCTCAACCTCCCATGAAAAATAAACAGGCTAACAAGTCAGAAATTTAGCAAGTTAATAGTTATTGATCTGATCTTTATCACTGCTTTTGAATTATACTTGTCAGTTATACAGGATGGACTGAAAGAATCATCACTTGCCAGTTACAAAATCGTAAAAAAGTGGAGTTTTCAAATTAGACACCTAGTATATGTTTCAATTTTTGGATCAGTACAACACACTCTACAATTTTTCTATTCACGTCCCTATACATACACCCCTATACGATTTTGTAACTTGGCAAGTGATGTTTTTTTGGTTCATCCTGTATAACTGACAACTATAATTCAAAAGCAGTGACATCGATCAGATCAATATCATCTTTCTAACTTCTAAACATGAACTCAAAATGTTGTCTTGATTATAGAAAAATAATTAAATCGATATTTTCATGGGTGTTGTTAGACTAAATTTTTGAATCTTCAAGAGCCTCTGCCACACCCTGTATCATTCGAATCTCGGAACTCACATTCTTCTTATTTGGGAATTTGAAAAATCCATGAACAAGTCTACAAAAGTTTCCAACATCACTTCGCTTTGCTCAATTTTTCATTATAAATAATTTATAATTCTGTAAAGTGATTGAAAAGTATAGGCATGAGGTTTTTCTTTTGCTATTAGATGAACGATTAACTATCACAATCTAGGGCACATGTATATAAGTAGATTTAGTATGAAAACAATTGTATATATTCTAGTATTCCTTGCACGTATGGTATATATTTCAGATATGGCCCCTTACCAGCCACCTCCAAGCTACAATAGGCTATATCAGTGCTATCCCTCCCCTCCTGGGTATTACTCAACTAGGTATATTTCAGGTGGGTAACTCAGACTCTATTCCTTTTTCTACTAACTGATTCTGCACTACTTTTTGCTTAACACAACGAATTGCATGTTGTATAAAAATAAATTAGTCTTAAGTCATCCATTTTATTTTAATTGATTAGACATTGTTCCACAATTTTTTGCATCCCTAAGTTGGATTCGTTCTTTGAGGTTTGCCTAGGCATCATAAGAATGTGTAGGTATACAAATTATACAGTTTCAATAGAAGTTTTACTTGATCCTGCTGCTCATAGTTTATGTGAAAAATCTTGGATTTAATCGATTATGTCCTCAACAGCAACTTCGAAATGATATATGGCCAAAAAAAATGTGGAAAGATGAGCTCGACATCGCAAAAAACTTTATCTGACCTACAGATAGGTCCCTCAGAGAGTGAGGTGCAAGCTTAGGCATATATTTCCTGAGAATTTTATAGGTTTTCACTTCCAGTCTCTGTACCTAACAGAAATAATTAAAACATTTTTAATTAAGATGAAATGCTCCTGCGAGAATCTTTTTACTTATTTGTCAGGATCAAATTGGTCTTGAAAAAATTGTTGCTTAACAGTAGAACTGAGAAAGGAAATAAATGAAATAGACAATGTAACGTTTTGGTGTCTATATCAGACACCTTCTTCAGACAAACTTGTAAAATCTTCAAAATTGTGTGTTTTTTATTTGCAATCTGATTGACATTGAAAGTTGTCAATATATAGAGATGCAGGAGAACTTCATCTTAATTACATTTTTTCAAACTATTTCTGTTTCAGAGACTGGAAGTGAAAAGTTTTTAAGAAATGCAGAATCCTGCCAGAATATATTTCAATCGAATCTCTTAGGCATATATGGTCCCAAATTCAAGAGAATCAGTGTCTTCGGAAAAAATAATTATAACTTCACAGCGCAGATAATTGTGACACACTACGATTTTCGTAATGACCACATAATTTATAGTGAGAATGGTATCTGCGACTAATACTTTCTGACATAAAAATAAAATGGAATTTCATATAATAGTGCAGTATATTTGTGCTTAGAAAAACCCCTAGCAGGAAAGTTTAGGGTAGTTTTGATATCTTTCATTTTTTGAGGTTTTTTGGATGCTGAATCCGAATTTGAGGTTTGCTAACAAAAAAAAAAGATCTCTTTTATTTGGGCTCGTCCTCAGGACATGCACCCAGCCTCTTTCTTGGTGACCATTTAGGTCTATTATTTGTGTGACGCACACAAACATCCATGTCCTTGCCGGGATTCGAACCGGGACCCCTAGCATCTCAGGCCAATGCTGCTAACAAAAATTTCGTGACGGGACATAGAAAAAAAATACGAAAAAAGATGGAAAATCTCATTCTCGGTCAGTTTTTGCTTATTACTCGAAAACTATCATCTTTTCGTGGAAAACCTGTTTATACAAAATGAAAGTAAATAAAATTTTCTAGAAATTGAACTACCACAGTTCGTTTTACGACAACCTGTTCTGGCTCAAATTATAGTTGAAAATGAGGTATTTTCTGTGACTCAATAAATGAAAAAAATTGAATTCTACGGTTCCGATGTTGCAATCCTCTTGAAATTTTGCATGAACATTCAGTATATCAGTCGAATCGGATATCTTGTTATGGAAATATAAATATTCTTCTTTTCAATATTCCAATTGAATTTTCTGCGATTCTGTTCACTACTAATAAACAGACAAAACGGAAATGAAATATTGCGACCCTATGCAAGATGGTCATAATAAGCTTCATGCAAAATTGTGATAGGTGAATAGAACCATAGAAATTCAATTGGAATATTGAAAAGAAAAATCTCAAACGAAAACTTTTATACTGCGATACGAAATTACTGGCCGACGAGTCCGTAGACCAAGCTCAAGCTCATGTCACCTCTGCCCCTTTATTCCTTCTTTTCAACAGCTTCACACTTTTCGCATCCCCAACCTCCTTGTCCCTGAAACTTGACGCCTGGTCTACGGCCACGTCAGGCAACACAATACGTCGCCTAGTCAACTAATGACCTGGTAAAACTCAAATCTCCGACATACTTAATGTTCATGAAGAATTTCAAGAGGATCGCAACATGGGGACCGTAGAATTCAAGTTTTTTACATTTATTGAGTCATGGAAAAACCTCATTTTAAACTATAATTTGAGCCAGAACAGGTTGTCGCAGAACAAGCTGTGGTAGTACAATTTGTAGGAAATTTTATGTAATTTCATTTGTATGGAGAATTTTTTCACGAAAAGTTGATAGTTTTCGAGTAATGTGCAAAAAACTGACCAAGAATGAGATTTTTCTTCTTTTTTGTATTTTATTTATGTTCCGTCACAAAATTTTGTTAGCAAACCTCAGATTCGGATTCAGCACCCCAAAAACATGAAAAATGGAAGATATCAAAACTACCCCAAAACTTTCCAGCTAGGGGTTCTTTTAAGCACAAATATACTGTACTATTAGTCATATGTTTAGGTTAGCACTTTTCGTGAATGAAAAAAATTATCTATAGAGAATGTATCGCTATATCACACCTGCTTTCATTTCTTGATCGCGTACATGCAATTCAGTCAAGAAAGTCTAAAGAATTATCCTTTAGTTATTCGTCAGCAATCCTGCGTGCACTTTACGGTCGATTAACTTCATCCAATGGAAATTCTTCTGCTCCACAGACATAATTCCGTTCCAATTCAGTCTACTTTTTACCCATCCTGCTATAGCGAAACATGCGAAAAATACATAATTCTCAATGCATTTTTCTTCGTCACACTCATATTTTTTTTATCGATTCCATCATGAAAGTACATATAGAGATATTTATTCTTGGTTTCGAATTAATATTTCATTAAAAGAAATCAAATTGCGTGTTGTACCGTTGACTTGTCACTGTTGCTGACTTATTGGTGTCAAATCATCTGTGGCAGTTGAATGAAGTGCAGAGTATATTAGTCTACTTATTCTCGAGAAATGGTTGAATCAAATCTAATTACGAAGCTATCCTTTTGGATATGCGGGGCAAGTACCAAGTGTGCACTGTCGTTAGGCTCCTGTATGAGTGTATTTCAAGCGGAAATCTTAGCTATTAAAAGATGTCTAGATACAAATCAAGAAAGAAACTATCAGAAGTGCGATATAGCCATACACTCAGATAGTCAAGCTGCTATTAAAGCACTGAGCTCCTACGTCATCGACTCAAAGATGATCTGGGAGTGCCGAAACAAACTCAATGAGGTAGGCAAGAAAAATAAGGTCTTTTTAACCTGGGTTTCCGGCCATTCGGGAATCAAAGGAAACGAAGAGGCCAATACACTTGCAAAAGAGGGCGCACGAATGTCACTCATTGGCCCAGAACCCTTTTGTGGTATAGGTGAATGTACCTATAAGAAGAGTTTCTGGAGAAGGAGAAAGCCGAGAGGGAAAAACTCTGGCGGAATCTCCCAGGGAGGATCATCCACTGAGTTCCTCTGGAACTTTGAAACAGCAAGATCCAAAGATATCTGATCATAGTAAGAAACCATTACACCTCTCACTCGCTTTCTTACAGAACACTGTCGCCTCAGGAGGCACCTGTTGAGGATGGGATGTCGGACACCGACGAGTGTAGGTTCTGTGGGGGTATGAGGAAACCCCCATTCACCTAGTCACGGAATGCTTGGCATTGCGAGCCTAAGGGAAAAATGCCTTGGGCGAGAAACTTGTAAGAGTTGGGAACTAGCCTCGTTGAAGCCTTCACAGATATTGGATTTGAAGGTGAGCTTTTAGGGAATGGTCCGAACAGCTCTGTGAGGGGGTACAATAGACCTTAAGGTCGCAGTGAACTGTAACCATATGAGAATCTAAATAGGATATTCTATCGAAAGGTGTCAAAATCGACACTCCCCTGTACAGGGTGGGAAGAATTCGTGTCTACTGAAAGGAGCTAGAATTCTCCTTAAACAATGGTTAGATTAAGATAAACTTTCGATTATCGGTTACTTTCACCTTTCTACTAGCTTTTGGTTATCGTTAACAATTACCTAATATCATCTCTTTCATTATTAGGGCTCTCAGAGATCGCAAATTATTCAATCAGTAGATACAATGGAACACGTTCACTCGCACAAACATTAACTCTGCATATTGATTGCAAACTATTAATAACAGAATTGGACAGAGAAAATTAAATCAAGATCACATCTAAATTTTCAGTTTACCGTAAGAAAATCGGATATTAACTCAAAACGGTTAACAAACGACGAAAAAAAGCTTTTAACTAAAAACCAGAAATATTCTTCTCGAATGAATGACAAAGAATGCATAACGTTTTAAATTCAATAACTGTCAGAGTACCGAATACTGCAAAAAAGCAGGGTACATGGAGCTTACCCCGAGAACGATTCTGAACGATCGAGAATACCTACATACTCTGACAGGCTAAAGTGAGTTCTGAACGCTTCGGAGTTGATAGTTTAAAAAAGGCTTACAGTTCACTGCGACCTCTAGGTCTACTGTGCCTCCTACCAGAGCTGTTCTGACCACATCTTTCACAGCTCGTCTTCCAGTTCCAGAGATCTGATGAAATCCAGTATCTGTGAAGGCTTTACCAAGGCTAGTTCCTCACTCTCACAAGTTTATCGCCCAAGGCATTCTCTCCTTAGGCTCGCAATACCAAAGCATTCCGTGACTAGGTAAATGGGGGTTTCTTTCTCCTCCCCACAGAACCTACACTCCGACAATACCATCCTAACAGGTGCTTCCTAAGGCGACAGTGTCCTGTAAGAAAGCCAATTGAGGAGGTGTAATTGTTTTTTCCAAGATCCAGATCTCTTTTGGATCTTGCTGTTTCAAAGTTCCGAAGATCCATCCCTGGGAGATTCCTTCAGAGTTTTTCCCTTTCGGCTTTCTCCTTCTCCAGAAACTCCTTCTTATACATACCACAGAAGGGTTTCTGGGCCAATGAGTGACATTCGTGCGCCTTCTTTGGCAGTGTATTGGCCTCTTCGTTTCCTTTGATTCCGAATGGCCGGGAACTCAGGTTAAAAAGACCTTATTTTTCTGCCTACCTCATTGAGTTTTGTTCCGGTATCCCAGATCATCTTTGAGTCGATGACGTAGGAGCTCAGTGCTTTAGTAGCAGCTTGACAATCGAGTGTATGGCTATTATCGCACTTCTGATTTCTTTCTTTCTAGATTTATATTAGACATTCTTCAATAGCTAAGATATAGCATGCTCGGAGTGAGCTTGTGAACACAGCCCAGTATACAACGTATTAGCCCACCCTGTACACATGAGACATTCGTATAATACACGTTGGTATATTATACCAGCTTCTCTTTATATCATACGGTCATTAATTCAGATAATTTATACTCCATCAGGCGGGACATTTCATTCAATGCAAATTGGCAAACGCGTTGCATCGCCATGGCTAATACAGAAAAAAAAAAAAACTATTAGCCTTATGATAGATATGCGTAGGAGCAGTCTTTCACTCGTGGCAAGCCGAGCACACTCTGTATGTATGTACCATGCGGAATGAATTAAAGTTAACTCTTTGATTTTCGACTATTCACTCGAGTAGTAAACCACTCCGACCACCATGTCTGCACAATGAGCAATGGGTTGGATGAAAGAAAATTTATATCTCCTATTGTTATTAAGAATGCTGATTGGAATGAATTAATTTGATCGTTTTTCGTGAAACGAATATGCGCCTGGTTGTGTGGTTGGTTCAAGGAAACTTGATGAGAGATGCAGTATACAGGGTGAGTCTTTGATTAGTACATATATTTTAACCGTAGGTTCCTGAGGTCAAAAGAAACACTTTTTTCCTCTACCATTTTTCCGATTCGCCTGGTTAAGAAGATACAGGCTGTTGAAAATCCATGAAAAGCATAAATTTTCAGTAATATCTCGCAAACGATTCCTTCAAATGGAATGATTTTTGAAACATAGTTTTCATGAATATGATTAATCTTTCCCGACTACAAATTCCGAGTAATTCGATGTTGAAAGAAAGAAAAAATCTTAAAAATTTGAAAAATGGGTACGTTGGCTGAATGCAACTCTGTCGGAAATATTCACAGAATTCAATTTTCCCTATGTGGTCACTTTGACAAATTTCAAGAATATTTCGAGAATTTGTTATCTGGAATGATGATGGTAAGAGAACTAGCGGATTTTCTTAAAATTGGGGGTACAATGAATAAGCTCACCTCTATACTTCTTCAGTGTAAATCCTTATCTTTTCAAGCAAATTTCCACACCACTTTCGAGTATTGCAATTTCGTTTCGTTGAGCTTTGACAACGTTGATCCAAATTTACATTACGTTAGAATACATTTATTTCTCATTTATTCATCATATTTATTACTACTAAAATGACCTTAATAAGTTATTATTCATGAAGTCGTAGATTTTGAAAAACAAACTGACCACAGAACACCGATGTCAAAGAATCTAGAGTCACTTCTGTGATTTCAAGAGATATTGGATATGAATGCTATAGCTAAAATAGATGGTTTAAAAGTTAATCAGATTAATCATAAATGAAGTATACATCAAGAACTGAATATTCTGTTTTCATCACCAGCAAAATTTTGGATGAATCGATTATTTGCATTAGAAATACAACTGGTATTGAAAAAGTGAGTTTATTATTTCTTTCTTTAATACAGCAGCTTATTTGATAATTCGAATGGTATATCTACTCGATTTCTTTGATACAATAACTTATTTCGAAGGTTTGCATGCTATATCTCGTACTTTCAAAAATTCAGTGGTTAGTTTACCAGTGGCGGCATAGCTCATTCTGAAATAAAAAAGGGCCATATCTTCTTATTTAGGCCGAATCGGAAAAAATGGTAGAGGAAAAAGTCTTTCTTTTGACCTCAGGAACCTACCGTTAAAATATATGTACTAATCAAAGACTCACCCTGTATACATTGTCAAATATATTCAAAGTGATTCTGGAATGAATAATTTTAAGAAAGATCAGTGTAGGAGCTTTTGAACGATCGTTCTTTGGTGGGGAAATGACTAATACCTCAAAATTTTGATTGATAGGCAAATAATAAATGCAGTATCTCAGCACAATCGGAATTATATTCTGAAAAATATTCAAAGAATGAAATATGTATGAAATAAATAATTAAAAAAATTTAATTCTGATGATATGATCTTCCTGAAATTTTGCATGAACATTCAGCATAGTAGTTTTCATTCTCAAAATAGATTTCACTCGAATCGGGTATTTTGATATGGAAATATAATGATTCTCCTTCCAATATTCCAACTGAAATTTCTATGGTTCTGTTAACTTATCCACAACATTTTGTACGAAGAAGTTTTCACAAAACTCCTAACTAATCAGCTTGATTAGTGAAATGTCTTCCTTTCTGGGCAATTCTCAGTTCATTTTTGACATAAATCATCGACTTAATTCAAAACCAACGATTTGAACGCCCAATCAAGCTTTGTGAAACCCACGATTAGAATATCAATTTTTATTCTCACAAAAAATTTCACTTGAATCGAATATCCCGTTATGGAAATACAAGGATTTTTTTATCAATATTCCAATTGAATTTTCTATGGTTTTGTTCACACTGTGGCCACAAAATGTTGCATGGGGCTTGTGTTCAGCATCTTGCATTTGGCCGTAACATTTCATTTCGATCCTGTACGATTTGGCTGGTTAATAAACTTAATCGAGCCATTAGGGACCCGAACTCATCCTCAATTGCATTGTTGCAATTTTTTTTCTATCTCATAGGTTTAAAATGTTGTTAGTTCAGGGATCACTAATTCTAGTCACCCTGTACCTACATTGTACAGGTACTCGTTTTTTAGGGGTTCCTGTGCTGAGCTAGCATCTTTTCGTTTCTTTCTAATGAAAACCATAATTTTTCAGGGCATTTATAACGAACATTATTTTTTCTATATAAATATAATATACAGACAGTAGCGTACTTTTATTTTGTTGGGGTAAGTTATGGCTATAATATTTTCAGTAGTTCCGCAAATAGTGTAAAAATGGGCGAATATTCGTTCTCAATCATCGATCGAGTTTTGCTGTTTTGATGCAACGCTAACGAAATTTTAAATTATGTGAATGACCATGAAATTTTGACACTGTTTCAAAGTTTCACATATATACGAACAATAAAAATGCTTCAACTTAAGAAATCTCCTGATACCTCTTATGAGAGAACTAATTTACTTCCAATTCAGCAAGAACTGTGTCCATAATAATTAATTTAAGCTTGGGACATAACAAGTATCGTGTCAATGACATACTCGTGATTAATTTCTTTTCCACAGTGTATCATTAGTCAAACTCACTGGACTCTAATTCGTTAACAGCATTATACTTCTACGACACTTGGTATTTGCTAACCGTTAACAATCAAAATATTCAAAATCATACCAGAACGGACTAACTGTCATTAAGATAATGGACATGCTTATTTTCACACTTTTCATGTCTACTATATGACCATTGAACATTTATCAGTGATGTCACTCTTCGATATTTCAAACTTGAATAACCTGAGAACTGATGATTTCAATTTCAGGATTGTCTGTCGTTGCTTTTTGGTCATAAACCGAAAAAGGAAACTTCAGATTTAAATCTTCCTATGCAGCCTTAAGATTCAAACATGAAAGTAGAATCTATAAACAGTTCTCTCAGGTATTTGATAACACGATAACTTTCGAAGGGATTGTCCTAGAGACCTGAGATTTCAGGGTGAGTTCAGTTCTCAAATGCTGCTGTTGAGTTCGCCCAGGCAAATCGTACAGGGTTCCCATAAAATATGTCCATTCGAAATTTATGTTCCTCAAAAACAAAACCAATCGAATGAAATATTGTGGGCCACATGCAAGATGCTCAAAATAAGTCTCATGTAAAATGTTGTGGCCATACAGTTAACAATAGAAAATTCAATCGAAAATATTGAAAATAAGAATCTTTAATTTCCATAACAAATATCTGATTCGAGTGAAATTTATTTTGAGATTGAAGACTGAAATACGAATATTCATGCAAAATTTCAAGAGGATCGCATCAGCAGAGCCATAGAATTAAATTTTTTTTAAGGTCTTATTTTTACATAATATTTTTGTTTTTGAATGATTGCTAGAATGTTGTTCTGATCGTGGGGAGGTTTTGCACTTATTTATTTAGTATCAACCTGAAGTCTCATACAAATTAAGGTGCTCAAGAGCACCTACTCAGGTGTTCTTAATTTTTCCACTAGAAAAGTTGTGTAAATCATTCCGACTCGACTCCTTGGTGTCTCGGGGGGGGTTTGGGGGTTCAAACACAACCCCCCCCCCCCGAAATGTTTCAGAGTTATTTTTTGTTGCAAAAAATATCTTTCTTTGCACTTAAACCAACTCTCCGAAATCTAGTTAAAATTATCAATTATTATCAGCAATATGGATGATATTGAAGTTTCATTCCATTTCTAGAACATACTATCCAACATCAATTGATAGTTTATAAACACCGAAAATAAATATCAGCCTTATCTGGTCTGCTACCCCAGAATTTTAACAGAGAATATGAATTAGAAGACGCATTATCGATGTATTCTTCACTACTCCCAGAAAAAATAAAAACGTTATTAAAGCAGAATTTGAAATATGGAAAAACTCCATTTCAAAATCAGCATTAGAATGCTTAGATGAGTGCAATCAGAATATGATGTATCCGAACATCCACATCCTACTACAAATTTTAGCTACGATTCAGGATACTGCTACTCCAGAAAGAAGTTTTTCCAGCTTGAGGAGAATTGAAAATTACCTGCGCAATTCTTCTAGCGAAACTAGATTGAAGGGTTGGCGCTCATGAATATTCAATATAGTGTAAAAATGGATCAAAATGAAGTGGTTGGCCAATTCGCTAAAAAAAAGACGGATAGACTTTAACTGAAGGAATTCACCATAAAAAATATTGTTTGTGTTTTCTCACTGTTCCATTTTTAATACCTATTCATATGTTGTGGCACTATTTGGAGAGTAAAACATTAAAAAACTCTATTTAGTTTCAATGGAAGCACACTTCCACACTAATTTTATTGATTCATCCTGTAAGTATTGTTTGGGAAATATATATTGTTTTCAAGTTTTTGTTGAGTGAATAAAAATTAAATTCTGACACATATTTGAAAAATAGGTTCATTTAACCTAACCAGGAATATCTATGTTGAATATTGTTTCCGAAGTAGGAAAAGGATTTGAATTCTTAAAAACGACAAATACTTGCTACAGAAAGCGACCCTCACAATTTCCGGCACCTACAAAGTCAATTCTCGAAATGTCAAAACATGGAACATTGAAAAGAGGAACCTCCATATTTCCATAACAGGATGACTGATTCAAGTGGAATTTATTTGTGATTCAAGATTGACATACTGAATGTTCATGCAAGAGGATCGCATCATCAGAAACATAGAACTTCATTTTTGTAATTATTCATTTTTTTACATATTTCAGTTTTTGGACAATTTCCAGAATTTGATTCCGATTGTGCTGAGATTCTGCATTGATATATTGGTATCAATCTCGAATCCGTTATTGAATTCTGAGGTAATGGTCTTTTTGCTACACCAAAGAACGAGCGCTCAAATGCTGCAGCTTATCGTATACTCAATCACTTTGATTAATCCGTATAAGACCTAATAAATAACGATTATGATTATCCTATTTATTCTACTTACTGCGAGGTTTCAAGAGCACTTCTAATTGTTTATTGATTGATGTATTATGTATGTTTATCTTGCTTGTGCCTGTAACGAAAATCAGTTTTCTGAGACGGTTTTGTTACTCTGTCCCTACGCCATTCAAGGCAAAGCAGATAATTGTTTATTGATTCAATCTCTTTTTTCAGGTGGTGTGTTTCTCAGCCCTGACGATGGAAATGTTTATACAACCCTGGAACCAACCATGAGCAGCAATCCAAATGTCTACTTCCAAAGAGGAGCTGGAGTTCATCCGGGCATGATGTACTGAAGAATGCATTTCTAGATTGTTGTCTGTCTCAACATAAGTGAAATTTTATTCACATCGGTTTCGTAAAATTATCGTTTTACCGAATCATTTGTACATAATATTTTATTAAACATTTAACAGTTTGTATTTTTATTGATCAAATTTATGCGAAAGCAAGGTTTCCACACATGATGATGGTAAAATTTAGTGATAACAAGTTTGTGGGGAGATTATATTTCTCGTCAGAGTCAATGCAAATATAATGAAAGAGAAGTTATAACTATTCATATCAGAAAATAAGTATAGAGAGAAATGTTGAAATAAAAAATTTATGAAAAGCCCTGAGCAGGAGCTTTTGAGCGCTCGTTCTTTGGTGGAGCAATAAGACTATGACTTCAAAGTTTATATGGGATTTGAGATTGATATATAAATGCAGAATCCCAGCACAATCGGAATTATAGTTTGGAAATCATTAAAAAAATGAAATATGTAAAAAAATAAATATATATATATATATTCTTTTGAAATCAAGAGCTAACATAATACAATACATAACAAAAATAAAAATCCCTAACTGAGGTTGGTGCAAAACGGGGTACCATACTATTTTTCGTATGATACCAGAGCTCAGAAAAAAACCCCAGAAGAAAAAACCCTGTCTCGCCGTTTCAACAAAAATAACACTTAAAAACTATTAGAATATTGAAGGATTTCTTCTTATTTATTATAACCATCTCCAGGATGCCTTCGGAATTCTGAATCTGAAACGAAAAAATCAAAGCAGAAAAAAGGAACAGAAAAATTAAATGATTGAAACTCTATTAAATCGATTTAAAATCAACAACCCAATTCAAAACGACTCGGTAATTTCATGTATAGCTCTCAAGCCATCCTGAAATTATATATGGAACAATTATTTATCAGGTGTTCAATTGTCTCCTCTGCTTAATCAACTAGGTTATTAAAGACAGCGACTAATGGTCAAGATATTTTTAATGCGTGAGCGGAGCGAACGCGTTAATATTAGTCCCTAGATTAATAACCGTGTTGATTAAAAGATTTTTCCGACGATCTCAATATGAATTGTATATGAATTCTTGATTTTAATGCATTCTTATTTTGCACAAGACTTACATTTGACATAATAAAATTTCCATGTATCTATGTTCCAGTAGAGTTTTGACATTCTCGTAGTAGTTCTGAATACTATGTGATCGGTTGCAATGAGGATTGCACATTAAAATAGCATAAATTGAGCATTAAAATGGGTCATTAATGATCAATTTTCGTACACATTAAAATCACCTTTAATATGAGATCGACGGAAAAAATTAATTCTATGGTTCTGATGATGCGCTCCTCTTGAAATTTTGCATGAACATTCAGTCATTCTCGTCACTAAATGGCGAGTGCGCTAGTACCAAAACATGACTTGGTGTTATTTCCCTTTCGTTCACTAAAGCTTGTAATTCTCATGAAGTATTTAAATACAACTTGAATAAGGAAGAAAAATTCAGAAGAATTGAAAAGATTTCCAAATCAACTCAACCTGTCGAAGATGAAATCCTTCACAAATTCAGAATGAAGATGGCTAAAGTTGAATGCAATCGTCTAGTAATATTGATATGTAGGTAAAGCATCAACCAGATCATAATGACAGCGACTAATGGTCAATTTGTTTTAAAGTTTCGCTCACGCTTTGATAGTTCGAGAACATTACTCGCTAGATTAATAACCGAGTTGATCAAAATATTTTTCCGTTGACCTAATTAAAATATTGAGAACAAATTTCTGATTGAAATACGTTTTTATTTTGAACAAGACATACATTTCACATAATGAAATTTCCAGTAGAGCTTTGACCTTACTCTTCTTGCTTGTAGCTGAATGCTTGTTCGTGTTCGGTTGCGACAATTACACATTAAAATATGAAAAAAAGGCATTGAAATGGGTCACTTTCGTACACATTAAACTCACTTTTTATTTTGAGGTCGTCGGAAAAATTAATTTAAGGGAGATGATACCTGAAATCCCATGGAATAGGATTAAGTGAGGTAATACGATCCCTAAGGGTCAAATGATCCCCCGCCGTAAATCAAAAACAGCTTGTACCATCTATCCAAATACACATGAAACATGTTCCCCTGCGCCCCTGCGAGTTACCTGTAAAATGTCAATGCGGTGCGAGTGCTTGGCGTGATTTTATTAAAAAATAATCAAAAAGTGTGGCTCTGATCTAAGGTAAGCATGTTTTTGGACTTTCGATTTTTTATATGCAAGTGTTTACTGAAATGTTGTTTTATTTGCGGGTATTAGTAGCAGTTAGCTAATATTTAAGCCATGTTCGATCATCGCACGTGGTATGTGAAGGTTTCGTTTTGATCGATATTTTGTAATTTGGTATTTGGGGTGAAATGATTCCTTCTGTGTGTCTAAAATGATCCCTGGAACCATTTTACCCCATTAATAGTTTTTGTTTACAGATCATGCCGAGAATTTATAAACGTAAAACTAATCGCCTGAAGAACATATGCAAAAGGCATTAGAGATGGTATGGCTCACAAAACCGCGAGAAGAGAATTTGAGGTCCCTGTTATGGTATAGGTAAGAAAGAAGAGCCAAAGGTAAAAATGAAATAGCTGTAGGCTCAGCTAAAAAGTTAGGTATCAAACAGTGTTCAACCTGGAACAAGAACTGGAACTTGTTGACATGGAGTCCAGAATAATTTACGGGCTGACCACTCAGAAATTCTTAACCTCAGCTCACCAAAAATGGCAGAAAGAAATAATTTATCGCATCAATTTTACGAAGCTAAAGCAAAAGCTGGACTTGAATGGCTTCGTGGATTTAGACGTAGATATCCAGACATTACAATGCGTGCGTGAGGTTTTAATAAGAATGGATGAATTTCTCTCGACTTTGAGAAACGCCCAAGAAAAATATTATTTTTCAACCCATCGAATTTTTTGTTTTGTGTGACTTGCCTACATACTTAAATTGTTATGAACAATACATATTATCATTCAAATAAACAGCAGAGTTTATTATTTCATTTTATTTGATATTTATTAATTCATAGTACAAAATGATCCCTGGGATCATTTTGCCCCTACCCCAGGGAGCATTTTATCCACAGGGGTGTTTGAAATGATCCTTTACTAAACTTTTACAAAATATGTAATACAAAAAAACTACATAGATGAAATGAAAAAAAAGTAGGCAGATACAAAGTTAAGTAAATTCACTACCTTCAACAATTGAAATCTTGCGGTTTTGCCTTCAACTTTAGCCCCAATTGAAATTTTCCTTTAAGGGGATCATTATACCTCACCTTCCCCTAACTTCTAGTTGTTGAACATGGTTGTCTGATGTTTCTCACATGGAGATGGATTTCGTGAACATTTCGGATAAAATTTTCTCTTTATTATTCTCTTACCAACTTGAAAAATCTTTTGGTGTTAGCAATGATACACATTTCCAAAAAACTGGCGGATGCGCTGGTACCAAAAACTGATTTGTGCTCGCATTTGTTTACAGACACCCTGTATTTCTAGGTATGATACAAGAGCACAGACATGAAAACCTCGGTAAAATAACTGTCCCTTTCTGAAGTGTGCTGATTCATTGAAAATAAGCTGAAAATCATATCTAAAAGCTTGTTTTCAATTAAACGAATTGCATACCCGACTTCTTCACTTTTTTTAACCACAATTTCACTTTTACATGATGAAATATTCATTACATTTGTCGATAAAAGTTCAAAGCTGGCAATTTTTTCTGGAAAAATGACATTCTTATGGTTTTCTGCTTACTTATTGGAATATTGATGAAGAATTTTCATCGAAAAATTGACGGATTCAAATTATTTTGAGAGTGGTTGTACAAGAACGCGACGTTCTGAAGTATAAATTAGGATTATTTTGAAAAGAATTATGCTTCTACTGGCGTTAATTTTTCTTTCATAGCGCCATTTAGATACGACTTCTTCTCCTCAGTATGTCAGGATTATTCAGTCATTCTTGTACATCCTGTATGTAACAGATATGTTGATTCAAATCATATACAACGAAGAATTGTGTTAGTTTCAAATTTATAGAATCAACCAGTGCTGTCCTCTTCAACAATTATTATAAACTCTAGCTAGGTAATTCGCTTTATTGCATTTCTGGGTTTTAAAAAGAGATGACGTTGATTATCCAGTTCTGAATTCCATAAAACTTAAAGGTGCGGTAAGTATGATTGTATTGTGTTAATACCTACTATGATGTAATTGTCATGTCAGAACACGCCTAGGCCCGCTACTGGTTGAATTATGGTCCTTTGAAATGAGACTGCTGTGCAAAACCACATAGTAAAATGGGTACGTTCAGCAGCATTCAACTGTTGGCATAAAGCAAAAATCAGTTGAGTAGAGTTGAGTTACAGCGGACGAAAATTTTCTGAACGCTTCGCTGAGTGATTTACTAATCTGACAAATCATGATAGATAACCTTATTTTTTGATACCCAGTTGGGAAACTTTTTGTGATTGTACTTGCAGATTATAAATTGAAGTGTATTGGAATAACCAAAATGCTCCTTAATAAACTTCAACTCACAGAACACAACAATACTAAACTCTAAACTTCAACTAAAAAAAACCCTAAACATAAACAAATCACAAAATAGGTATATGCTCATCTCTCCGCGGTCAGATGGGTTTTACGGGTGCCAGAAATCGACAGCTGCTGAGAAACATTGATCTGTCAGCGGTTTTACTGAACGCTGTCGCTTTCCCAACTTACTCAACTGTTGTCAACAGTTGAGTGCTGCTGAACGTACCTAATAGCACAATGTGAGTAGATTGGACTTTTTCGAGAAAAACAATAATATAGTTCCCTAATACTATCAGGGGGCGAATCTTTGAGCCATTTTGAGAAAAACTTTTATACAGAAACGCCCCACCATAAGGTATTTCTCATGCTGGTTTCACGGCCCATCATGGATGAAAATCGTTCTCCTTAAACGAGCGCTATATCGTTGACAGAATGTCTTTTCTTATTTTGAGCCGAAAAATGGTCTCAAACAATAGGGTTCTACTCCCTGATGACGAATTCGTGGTCAAATTCAATTCCCGGCCGTCCGTCTGGCCTTTAGCACAATAACTTTCGAAGGGATCGTCCTAGAGACTTGGAGTTTTCAGGGTAAGTTCGGTTAAGTTCGTTAACCAGCGAAATCGTACAGGGTGTTCCATAAAATATGGCTATTCAAAATTTTGTTCTTCAATATCTCAAACAAAACGAAACCCATCGAAATGAAATGTTGCGGCCATATGCAAGATGCTCACAATAAGCTTCATGCAAAATTTGGTGGCCATAGTCTGAACAGAACCAAAGTAAATTGAATTGAAATATTGAAAGGAAGAAACTTCATATTTTTCAAAAAGAAATATTCTATTCGGATGAAACTCATTTTATGAATAAAAATTGATTCACTGAATGATCATGCAGCATTTTGTGACCATAGTGTTGACAGAACCATAAAAAAATTGAAAAGAAGAATCTCCATATTTTCATAACAGAATATCCGATTCAAGTGAAATTTATTTTGTGAATCAAAACCAATATACTGAATGTTCATGCAAAATTTTGAGAGGATCTCATCATCAGAACCATAGAATAAAATTTTTTTTGATTATTTATTTTTTCCATATTCCATTTTTTGAATAATTTCAATGGTTTTATTGCTCCACCGAAGATCGAGCGCTCCAAAGCACCTGCTCAGGGCTTTTTTAACATTTTTTGATCGCACTTTGCAATAAGATCCTACTGAACCCTATTTGCGAAATTGTAAATAACTAATTTTTCGATATGATATCAATTTTATTATTTCATGGCGACTACATGGATTCACATCAACTAAAACCCTAAAAATATGCTATTTAACGCTGCTTTTTCTCAATGGAAATATCTAGACATTCATTTTCGAAACAAATTTTACCATATGATTTTACTTTCTCTAGTTCATGGTTTTTGCTTATACCTATAATGAAAATCATTGAACTCCTACATCAAGCTGATAAAAACTCCACCGGCAGAAATACATTTTACATCTAAAAATATATCTTGATGCAACACCATCTATTTGGTTATAAAAAGATTTTTCCTGAAACTTTACCACTGTGTATCTCGAAATTAAATAGGTACTTTCACGATATGTTGAAATAATTTCAACCACATTTTCGACGCCGCTGGGTTACCGCATTCATTCGTTTGGGGGTGAATGTTTATCACCATCGACGAACTAAGATCTTAGTTCGTCTATGTCACAGAACATAAAATATAAGAAGTGCTATCTGCCTACTAAACCCTTACAACACGCGTGACATTTGAAACGTCAAAAATAAATGGGGCGATTGGAATCTGAGGGTGGTCGCTTTTTTGTAAGAGAGAGGTTCTATGGTTTCGTCCTGAATTTTGACAATGCTCTGTGTTCCAGAAGAGAGAGAAAGAAGATAATATATATTTTTTTATTTATTTTACTTGCTTTTCCTATTGTTTCGGAATTAAAAGGCAGATTTGAAAGGAAATATACATATGAAAATAATTATTTTATTAGGCTCAATTGTACAGTACATAACTATTGAATGTTTTGAACTAACAAACATTCATGATCAACCACAGGTCTTACAATTTGAGTACAGTTGAAAGACTTCCGAGCAATTGTTGACAAATTTTGAAGCCTTTGTTCATATAATACGTATAGAAAATCAACACTTGTATTAAAAAAGTCAAGTTAAGTCACTATAGGTAGTCACTACACAGTACACAATAACACTGATTCATTCGTAAGGCAAAGATACATCCAAAAAGAGAAAAGGGGCGTTCGGCATTGACCTCCGCGAGCGGACGGATTTTTTAGTCACGTGACCACAGATCGTACAGATAAATCTGAAATATCTGGGAATAAACGAACGGTACAGAGCATCTGCCACAGAACATACTGCTCTGTTCTTCTTTTATAGATTATGAGATTTCAAAGATCACTATTTTGGGAAATATGCTTATCTTTTAACGATACTTACACCCTTTTAGTAGCTCTTCCATAAAATCTCAATTAAATAATTAGGTGTAAAGGCACTGAATGCAAAAGAAACGAGTAATGCAATATCCCCTTCTGGTCGTTGTTGGCGATAGTTGTACCGAAAGATCCTGATCAATTAATTGATTAATTACACGAAAAAGAAACGGGAAAGCAATATCTCCTCCTGCCCATTTATAACTACGATAGCATATTGAAAAATTTAATGAATTAATTGAGTTTTTAATGAATAAATTAAACAGAAGAATAAAACTGTTAGGATTTTTCAATCTATCGGTTGTCGAATCAGGAAACTCAACATAAAACAAACAAAAATATAAAAAACATAAAACTCTATGGATAAAATCGCTTTGCTCCGTCGAAATAGACCGAGCGAAAAGATCGACGTCCGATTGCTCAGATTTTTATGACGAACGGTACAGATTTGTATTCCCCTCAATCCGGATGTAATAAACGAACGGTTCAGATCGATCCGACACGTCCGATGTCGATGCCGAACGCCCCTAATGATTACTATAACCTCATTGCTTATCAAAGAAACAGAAAATATAACTTCAATGTCCTCACAAATACTTTCATATTGGCAATATTTAAACAATTGTTTAACTTTTTCACTTCTTTCTTCGACTCAAACAAAACAACACACAAACAATAAAAATGGCAGCATTGACAATAATATCCCATCCCATTTAAATTTGACATAATTTGGATTTAGCTCAGACATACGTCACTGCTTGGCTCCGCCCCCAAAATAAATGGGGAGCGTATGTCCGTGTTGTAGATTTTACTTCTAGCGTTTCACCCCCCTGGTCTATGTTTACAACAACGCTGCCGAAACCCATTGTATACCAATTGACTTTCCCTTTATCTCCTATCCCTATTAGATGCACTCATGGTGCATGCGCATTTGCATCAATCCATAATATCTTTCCAGCTGCACAACAAGCTTAGTTGCCTGTTTCTACCAATTTATCTGTCTATCTAAGAATTAAGAGTTCACCCAGTATAAATTCAGGCGTTTTCATATCGTATTCGTCTAGAATTTTCTCAGGAATATTATGGAGAAACTTAAAAAATATCTGTTTTTCAAGTTTGCTCCTATTCATTTACTTTTAGTTGCACATTCATCATTTTTAGAAATGGATTAAACAATTTTCCATAATTGTTTTGAATTATCCATTCAACCACAATAGAATTCAAATGAAAATATAGCATTTTCTGTTGTTCTTCTCCTACCTAATACAAATATGTGCGCTTTGGAACCGAAATTTTAAAAAAACGCTTTATGTTAATAACGGGAACTTCTTCGTGATGGAACATTCATTGAAATAATTTATTGTTTGGGCTATTTCTATCATATTTATATATTACAATTGAAAATATACCACAATTTACAGATATAATTGAAAAATAATAGAAATTTCAACTGGATAGTGCTTCTCCATTTGTTTTTATTCGATCTGTAGAAAAATGCTCACTGCACAGCACATAAATATATTCTATTACAGCTGCTGAGATTAATATCTCTTTGCCCAGAAAACTCTATCCATTTGAGAGCACTGAAATTAAAAAGCAATTAGAAACAGAGATACATGATACGAGTTTCAATAGCTACATTTTCATTTTCTTTGGCAAAGTAAAAAATTCAAGTTCAGGACTGGCCTTCTTATTATTTTTCCAGTTCATCACCATACAATATGCTCCGTGAACCATTTCGAATTTCAGAAGATGCACACACAAAATAGATAAACCCAAATACAATACAAACGCAACTAAAATGAAACCACGAATAGGTTATCCACTTGCAATCATGACAATGTTTTCAAGTGTCCTTGTTTTGATCAAAGTGGCCTCTACAATCTTTGATTTCACTGATTTTCCCAAATTTTAGTACTTAATCCCGACACGTAGATGACGCTAACATCATCGTAGTCGCTCCGTTTCCTATCTTTCTCTCTTTAATCTTTGGTACTTCATATAGGGTAAGTCGGGGTGATATAGCGAATCGGGTGAAATGGTGATTTACTATATTTCTTTTCCGAGTGAACAGATGTCGCTTAATGTCTGAGTACCAGCTGTTTCTGATGATCCGTTCAACGTGCACCTGCAAAAAGTTGGCCCCGTTTTAAAAATCGTACTAAATTTGTACAAAACTATTTGCGATGCTCAATAATTTTTATACGTTGCATGCGTTTATAGAGATTGCTTTCCGTAACGAAGGCCGAGAAGTATTTCTTGATATATTCTGCCTTCTTAGTTTATTTATGTGATACATAACCTAGAAAACATGGCCTCTAATATTTCCTTTTTCTTGCTGTGCTATTCACCGTTTCACCCATAGGAATTGGGAGATATTGTGAATCCTGGCATGGGTGAAATGGTGAAGGATAAAAAGAGTATTTTTATAAGTTTTGTCGAGGGTTTTGTGGATGCATAAATTTTAAAAAATATTATAAAAGATATATTTTCTGTTGAAGCGGAAGGGCCTAGGACGAATCGCAGCTTTATATCTTTCTGTTTCTTCTGGTTAGGTCTGTTCGAGGGTTGTCACTATTCCAGCAATCTCCATTGTTCCAGGTAAGGATGCCTATATATAGAAGAAAAATTAATGGCTTTAGCTGACGTTTTGAATTCTCCAGAAATTATCTTTAAACTCCGAAACAGAAATCGTCAAAAAAAAACAATCGAGTCAGTGAAAAGTGGACCAAATGCTAAAGGAAAGCTCAAAGGAAAAACCATAGACAAAAAAAAGCCAACGGAAAATCTTAGATACGTAACCTAAGAAATGAAAAATGTCCACCACTGACGCCGAATCGGAATCATCTCTGGATGTCGACTTGCAGGACGAGGATGACGACATGGACGATGATGAGAGTTGTTGTGTAGGATGTGGTGAACTTGACAGTTACACTGAAAAGGACGTCGATTGGATGGAATGTATTAGCTGCCAACATTGGCTGCATGAAGATTGCACAAAATATGAATCCATGTGTGATTTGTTCAGTAAAAAGCAAAAGAAGTAAGATCACCATTTCACCCTTGAGCATGGATGAAATGGCGAATTTGGGTTGAAAAAAAAATTCATTTTCCAGAGTTTCGTTATGCCTTAAAGAGTTTATGGTACTGTTAAGTTAAGTTGTTGTCTCTATATTTTGTTTTCATTCTGTTTAAATATGAATTTTTTGTCTTCTACACGGCTTTTTTTTCTTCACCATATCACCCTGACTTACCCTATGCAATTTTTGGTGAGTTGGTTTTCGTTTCATGTTTTATTCTAGTTAGATTAGCCCTGATAATGGGAGGTTTTCCACATCGTCGATTTCATTAGTTATCCGCCGTATGGTAGTTTGTGGAAAAACTGAGAGATCACCTTTTTTCGAAACTTGAAGAACTGAACTTACAAATATTTGAGTATAAAACAAGAAAAAAACAGAATTTGAAAGTTTCTCAAGCAAAGACTGATCCAAAAAAAGTCAAAAAAATGGACTATCAAAATTTTATAATCAAGAATAAAATAAAAAAAATTAATAAATAACAAAAATATTATGTTGTTACTTCTGAGAATGTGCATTTTTATGTAACAAAAAAGAAAGAAAAAATGCCTGTCTGTACGATTAATTGAAAATTTTTTTTTAATGATGTACAACACAACTCCCACGGAAAAAAAAATTATCCAAATAATCTAGTCATGTGTATTTGCTGTATATGTCAGAGTTGTTCAATAAAATTCTCTAATTCATTCCTTTGATATCCTGCTTGAGCCTATCATGTTCCTTATTGATCTGATTTCTTCATCAAACTACCAACTTTGATGTTCCCAATTTGGCAACGCCGCTTGCACGGACGACTGCGATGCATTGCTCTCACAAAGAACTTTTCCGATATTGTGACGATCTCTTGTGTTGCCTGCGCTCTAGTGTCTGTTTTTATCGAATAAAATGAAGAACAGGAATTATTTTTACCTACCAAAAGAACCAAAACCGAGCGAGTATTTCGAACCACATAACTTCCCGTATTCTGTGAATATGAATTACATTTTTATGCCGAAAGGGCCGATTATGAAGTATTGAAAAGATTGCTAGAGGAGTTTCCTGAAGAAGTGAACTGTGTGAATGCTCAGGGCTACACCCCTCTTGCTTTGGTGACGAAAACTATATGGATGAACATACGAAAGAAGAAAAAAATGTTATGCGGCTGCTACTATCCTATGGGGCCGATCCAATGATGGATCATTTTGATGGAAAGCCAATAGCAATGCATGCGTTCAAGAATGGAGGTAATTTTATTTTTAATATTCAAAAATATTCAGTTGAACTTTAAAAAGCACTAGCTGACGTTTAATAATTATTAAATCAACTATGTTATTAATACAGCGACTAAAGGTCAAGATATTTTATTTTCGCTCCGCTCATGCGTTAATACTTCGAGACCATTAGTCCTCGATTAATAACCGAGTTGATTACAAGATTTTTCCGACGATCTCAATATGAATTGTGTATGAAATCTTGATTGAAATACATTATTTTCACGAGACTCACAATTTCTATGTATCTATAACGTATTCGTTTTGAGGAGTTTCGTGCTCCTGAGCTGTTCCAGTGCTTGTGCGCAGCCAAACGCAAGCCGTATTTCGAGCTTTGAGTTACTCAAGAGCACGAAATATCTCAAAACGAATAGGCTATATGTTCCAGTAGAGTTTTGACATTTCTCGGTGTGCTTCTGATACTTTATGAACGGTTGACATGAGGATTGCACATTAAAATAGCAGAAATTGAGCATTAAAAAGAGTCATGAGTGATCAATTTCGTACACATTAAAATCACCTTTTATTTTGATATCGACGGAAAATAGTATATCATATTATAAGGATTAAAAGTGCATCTTTTTTACGAGCAATATTTGCAGTTGCGAGGCGTAGCCGAGCGAATGCAAAATTGCGAGTTAAAATAGGCACTTTTAATCCGAATAATATATATCTACTATTTTTTCTCCAACCAAGTCAAAATTACAATAAAATTGGTTTTAGTGAAAAATCGTTCATAATTTGGTTATGAATTTGAACACAGAATCATGACAGTGATTGTCAAGTAGACTTCAAATGCATTTACTTTTAATCCAAGGATTAAAAGTAGCGTTTTTAATCCTAGGATTAAGAGTGTTGCTACGAGCAAATTTTTGTACGGTAAGAGAATTTATGACTTTTGCACCTGAAAATAGTACAGAAAAGTCAACATTTTTGTACTATTTTCAGGTGCAAAAGTCATACATTTCCTTACCGTACAAAAATTCACTGTTACTTAGCAACACTTTTAATCCTAGGATTAAAAACGCTACTTTTAATCCTTGGATTAAAAGTAATTGCATTTGAAGTCTACTTGACAATCACTGTCATGATTCTGTGTTCAAATTCATAACCAAATTATGAACGATTTTTCTCTAAAACCAATTTATTGTAATTTTGACTTGGTTGGAGAAAAAATAGTATATATTATTCGGATTAAAAGTGCCTATTTTAACACGCAATTCTGCATTCGCTCGGCTGCGCCTCGCAACTGCAAATATTGCTCGTAAAAAAAATATGCACTTTTAATCCTTATAATATAATATACTATTTCCAGCTCTTATTCATACTGAAAAAATTATAGTTCACTTTGGAATTAATTTTGAACACTCGTTCTACTTAAACGAGTGCTATATCGTTTTGCCCAAATGTCTGTAATTTTCGAATTTTGAGCCAAAAATGGTCTCAAACGATAGGGTTCCACTCCTTGATGAAGAATCCGTGATCAAATTCAATTCTGTTCATGGGAACGGCCGTCCGGCCGTAAGCACAATAACTTTCGAAGGGATTCTCCTAGAGACTTGAAATTTTCAGGGTGAGTTCTGGCCCCAAGTGCCTCAGTTAAGTTCAATAACTAGTCAAATCGTACAAGGTGTTCCATAAAATATGGCCATTCAAAATTTCTGTTCCTCAACATCTAAGACAAAACGAAACCAATCGAAATGAAGTGTTGCGGTCAAATGCAAGATACTCATAATAAGTCTCATGCGAAATTTTGTGACCATAGTGTGAACAGAACCATAGATAATGCGCACCATGAGGTAGTATGTATGTATTGTTTGAAGTTGAAGAGTTCTTTTGGGTGTTTGTCTAGTTTATTTGTTAATTGTTTCCAATATGCATAGATGACACTACTTGTATTGATTTTGAATATCCATTGTTGATAAGTGGATAAGATGAAAAAACTTCTCATGTTATATTGATTTCACGAGACAATTTTATTGTGAATTCTTCTGTGTATTGGTATGTATATACCTATATAATATTTCAAAGACTTGCCGTGGGTTCCACAAAGCTTGATTGGGCAATCAAATCGTTGATTTTGGATTAAGTCGATGGTTTATGTGTAAAATGGACTGAAATTTGCACAGAAAAGCTGACTGGAGTTTTGTGAAACCCGGCTTGTGAATTTTGTGGTGATGACATGTAAGTTTAACTGTTCATTTATTTCAGATAAGTAGGTAACATGTAAATTTTTTGTACAAATTTGCCTCTTGATGTTGGTCAGTTGTCCGAAACGCGTGGGGCTTGAATACATTTAATTTTATGAAGTAAGGATTTTTACTTTCAATTAATATTGTTTAATTATGATGTATAGTCCGTTTACTTTCATGAGAGCAGTCGGAGTGATGAAAATTTAAAGGCGTTGTTTCGAAAAGTGTCAACAAAAACAAAGGAAATATTCATTAACAATAAAAAAAATAAATAAAAAATACGAACAAAAACAAAATCAATTCCATGATTGGTAATACGAGATCTAATAGATGAGCATGTATCAGAATTCATTAGGTATAATTATTTATTTTTCCCCAACTAAGAATCTTTTTGAGTAAAGATTGAAAATTGAATAGTCTACGCGTACCTATATTTATTTACTCGTCCTGTTCAACGTTTCGGCCAGCATTCGCTAGCCCTCGTCAGAAAAATAGTTAAGACTCTCAACTTTTCTTCTTTCAATATTCCAATTGAATTTTTTATGGTTCTGTTAATCCTATGGTCACAAAATTTTCCATAAAGCTTAAATGTTCCCGCGAAATTTCATTTCGTTTGGTTCGTTTTGTCTGCGATGTGAGGAACAAAAATTTTGAATAGCCATATTTTATGGAACACCCTGTACGATTTGGCTGGTTAACGGATTCAACCGAAGCATTTGGGAACCGAACTCACCTTGAAAATCTCAAGTCTCCAGGACAATTTTTCGAAAGTTTTCGTGCACAAGGACACAATTGAATTTGATCATGGATTCCTCAACAGGGAGTCGAACCCTTTTGTGTGAGACCATTTTCGGCTCAAAATTCCAAAATCACAGACATTAGGGCAAAACGATAAAGCAGTCGTTAAAGTAGAACAAGCGCTCGAAAAGGAATAAATATAATAACATATAGGTAATGAATATTATCAGAAATAAAATATGAATGTTCATCATCAAGAATTTCACCTCAACAATATTTTTATCTTTTTAATACTTTTTAAGTTATACACTACTGGAAAAAAAAATTCCAAATTTTTCGGCAATTTTAAACATGCCGTAACTTTGAGAGGAATGGTCGTACAGAGAATTTAAAAAAAGTAAATTGTAGCTCCAAGTGTCTAGTTTTTGGATTAGAACTTCAAAAATTTTAAGTTTCAGTGGTTTTCGAGTAATCATAGAAAAATCAGCAATAAAAAAATTCTCAAAATTTTACCACTTTTTTTTCTTGTCTACGAGCGTGGAAATTTTATTTTTGCATAATCGTTATAATGATGGGATACTTTGTTAATTCAGCTTTAATTTGTTTTTTTATTGACCTCAATACGTCCACTTCTCGCCGAGATATCGGTCTTCAAATGGAAAAGGATCCATTTGTCTTTGATTATCGATTTCTCAGCAACCAATGATCGCACAGAAAATTGAAGAAGGGTTTCAAGACCTTAAATGAACTCCCATTAATGAACATTCATTGCTTATTCATAGACATTTTTTTCTTCATGTCGCATCAATATAAAAATTTAACAAAAAAAGGCTTTTGGTGGTTTCTTGAAAAAACTTCCGCTGGATCGAAAATGTTGAGGAAACCAATAATGTTAAGTGTGACTTTCACAGTTCAATATGTTGATAAAAACCTTACGAAGAGCCAACTCAATCCAGCGAGCCGTTTTTTGTTTGACTCAATTGAATTTTTGAAAAAAAATAAGGGTCACGGTTTTTGCTCTGAGAAGCTCATAATCTCTAAAAAAGGCAAAAAAGACTTTTCTCGAGCTTTTTCCACATTTTAATTGCAGATAGTACATAAATTTCAAAAAAAGAAAAATAAAATAAACTAAGAAATCATTTTTTTATTAATTTAACAACGGGTATTGCCACCCCTGTTTTCAATAACAAATGGATCCTTTTCCATTTGAAGACCGATATCTCGGCGAGAAGTGGACGTATTGAGGTCAATAAAAGAATAAATTAAAGCTGAATTAACAAAGTATCTCATCATTATAACGATTATGCAAAAATAAAATTTCCACGCTCGTAGACAAGAAAAAAAAGTGGTGAAATTTTGAGACTTTTTTTATTGCTGATTTTTCTATCATTACTCGAAAACCACTGAAACTTAAAATTTTTGAAGTTCTAATCCAAAAACAAGACACTTAGAGTTACAATTTACTTTTTTTAAATTCTTTGTACGACCATTCCTCTCAAAGTTACGGCATGTTGAAAATTGCCGAAAAATTTGGAATTTTTATTTGATCCTTTAATTTTTTCCAGTAGTGTATATACCTAAGTGAATATATTAATGAGAAATGTTTTTTCAGTTACTTTTATCCTCTCCACTGAACTGAAAATGAATATTGATAATTATGAATGCTATTTTCGTTTTTTATTTCTACTGACAAAGTCTGTACAATTTTGATAACTAGGTAATAACCTACTCTGTTTCGTCTTCTTATCATTTTTAACTTAATCGTTCATTTTAGCCTCGAAAAAGCCTCGATAAAGGATAACGTTTCTTCGTCGAAGTTACATATTTAAAAGTCATATTTCGATAGTAATTGACACCCAGTATGATAGTCATTGACATAATTTTATCTCACTCTTACATCAATTTCGGTTACCTCCTGTTTTCTCTCACTTATACATTTTCATTATAAGAATATGAGACATTCATACTGAAAATAATAGAGAAATAAGAAGGTTTGGACAATGTTATCCCATATAAACAGGGAAATAATAAAAGTATTAGTGATCTTCACATATATACCGTATAATAAACCATTAGTGTTATGTAGGGTTTTTCATCTGTCTCCCCATATTTCAGAATGTTTTATTTCTATTTGAGTACTCAGCTTATCATTCTGAAAACACCATTACTAGATATTTGAGATGAGATTCTGCAGTAGTGTGAATAAGTGCATATGTTAGAGTTTACTTGAGGATAGCGACTGCTCATAATTGCGTATATTTTCGATTTTGTTCTGTTTCATATTCGTTAGAAGTTTTTTTTTTGTTTGGAGGGTTCCGAGGAATATATAATTAATAGATGTTAGTTAACATTTTAATGATTTATACTATACACACTACTGGAAAAAATTAAAGGATAAAAAAATTCCAAATTTTTCGGCAATTTTCAACATGCCGTAACTTTGAGAGGAATGGCCGTACAAGGAATTTAAAAAAAAGAAATTGTAGCTCCAAGTGTCTAGTTTTGGATTATAACTTCAAAAATTTTAAGTTTCAGTGGTTTTCGAGTAATGATAAAAAAATCAGCAACAGAAAAATTCTCAAAATTTCACCACTTTTTTCTTGTCTACGAGCGTGGAAATTTTATTTTTGCATATAATCGTTATAATGATAGGATACTTTGTTAATTCAGCTTTAATTTATTTTTTTATTGACCTCAATACGTCCACTTCTCGCCGAGATATCGGTCTTCAAATGGAAAAGGATCCATGTTTTATCCGTTATTAAATTAATGAAAATTTTATTTGTTAGTTTATTTTATTTTTCTTTTTTTGAAATTTATGTACTATCTGCAATTAAAATGCGGAAAAAGCTCGAGAAGATTCTTTTTGCCTTCTTTGAAGATTATGAGCTTCTCAGAGCAAAAAACGTGATCCTTATTTTTTTCAAGAATTCAATCGAGTCAAACAAAAAACGGCTCGCTGGATTTAGTTGACTCTTCGTAAGGATTTTATCAACATATTGAACTGTGAAAGTCACACTTAACATTATTGGTTTTCTCAACATTTTCGATCCAGCGGTAGATTTTCCAAGAAACCACCAAAAGCTTTTTTTTGTTAAATTTTTAATTTGATACGACATGAGAAAAAAAAATTCTATGAATAAGCAATGGTTATTCATTAATCGGAGTTCATTTAAGGTCTCGAAACTCTCCTTCAATTTTCTGTGCGATCATTGGTTGCTGGGAAATCGATAATCAAAGACAAATGGATCCTTTTCCATTTGAAGACCGATATCTCGGTTAGAAGTGAACGTATTGGGGTCAATGAAAAAATAAATTGAAGCTGAATTAACAAAGTATCCCATCAAATTGTGATTTTTTTAACACTGTACACAGATATCACCCCAGGGTGCATAACTCACAGTAATTTTTAAGAGTTTATTTATGTATGAATCAATAAACTCTATTCTATTCTATTCTATTCTATTATAACGATAATGCAAAAATAAAATTTCCACGCTCGTAGACAAGAAAAAAAATGGTAAAATTTCGAGAATTTTTTTGTTGCTGATTATTTTGAAGTTCTAATCCAAAAACTAGCCACTTGGAGCTACAATTCCCTTTTTTTAAATTTCTTGTACGACCATTCCTCTCAAAGTTACGGCATGTTGAAATGGCCGAAAAATTGGAATTTTTTTTTGATCCTTTAATTTTTTCCAGTAGTGTATTAAGGTTGAACCCTATGCCAAACACTGTTCGATGTTATATTATAGTCACAGTTATTGACATATAGTTTAACGTTATGAATCATTGAGGGGTTTACTTTCATCAATCAAATATTTCTTGGGATCTTTTAAACAAGAGAAAACTTTTAACGAATATGAAACAGAAAAAATATACGCAAGTATATGCAGTCGCTATCCTTAAGTAAACTCTAAAAATATAAACTTATTGATGATGGCGTTTTCAGAAAGACCATCTGAGGAAATTGAACTTGACCCAAATAGAAATAAAACATTCTGAAATAGGTGGAGACAGATGAAAAAACCTTAAAAGCGCCAATTGTTTATTATATCTGTATACAGGGTGTCCCATTACTCGACGTCAACCCGGAACCGGGTGAAAAGGCAAGTAATGCTGGTTGTCAGAAAAATATAAAAAAAAATCTAAGTTGCATGATTTAAAAATAATGGGCATTTAAAAAAACACACAAAATTCCACACCTGTGCCAGTCTTTTCGCTCCTGTTGCCACAAATATCAACTTTTTCCAACTTTTTTTTTGCTGTGTAACCTTGAATAATGCTTGTCTAAACTGTAATCAGAATTTGGATACCAGCTGCTCTAGGTTTCATAAAAATAGGGCTAGCTTCTCAAAAAAAAAAATTCTGAATAAACAATTGCCTTGTTTCAACGGACTGTATTGAAAAAAAAATGTACTACGCAAGTGTGGCATGTTTTGTAGAAAGTTGGCGCATTTAGTAAGGATTCCAAAATGGTAACATACTTATTAAACTGTAGCTGCTGTAGTTCAAATTTATTTTCGATTGCCTTTGAATACACTTTTTCTTAAACTGCTTCCCAGTAAAAAAGTCCAATGGATTCAAGTCCGGTCTACGGGCTGACCACCAGATTGGACCAGAACGTCCGATACATCTTCCGGGAAAAAATGTTACCAGAAAAAAAAATTCCAGAGAAATTTCTCAGGAAAATTTTTTTCTGGAAAAATTATTTTCTCTGGAAATTTTTTTTTCTGGTAACATTTTTTCACGGAAGATGTATCGGACGTTCTGGTCCAATCTGGTGGCCAGCCCGTTCACCGGACTTGAATCCATTGGACTTTTTTACTGGGAAGCAGTTTAGGAGAAAGTGTATTCAAAGGCAATCGAAAATAAATTTGAACTACGGCAGCTACAGTTTAATAAGTATGTTACCATTTTGGAATCCTTACTAAATGCGCCAACTTTCTACAAAACATGCCACACTTGCGTAGTACATTTTTTTTTCAATACAGTCCGTTGAAACTAGGCAATTGTTTATTCAGAATTTTTTTTTTGAGAAGCTAGCCCTATTTTTATGAAACCTAGAGCAGCTGGTATCCAAATTCTGATTACAGTTTAGACAAGCATTATTCAAGGTTACACAGCAAAAAAAAAAAGTTGGAAAAAGTTGATATTTGTGGCAACAGGAGCGAAAAGACTGTCACAGGGTGTGGAATTTTGTGTGTTTTTTTAAATACCCATTATTTTAAAATCATGCAACTTAGATTTTTTTTTATATTTTTCTGACAACCAGCATTACTTGCCTTTTCACCCGGTTCCGGCTTGACGTCGAGTAATGGGACACCCTGTATATGTGCACAGTGTCAATCACTATCAGGGTGTCAACAACTGAACCCCTCACCCTATTGATAATTTTGATTTATTTCCAGATGCCGAAGTCATGAGGATATTCGCAGAACATATAGAGAACATAGATACCTATTTCGACGGCTACACACCACTGTACTACGCTGTGACCCAATGCGAGATAGAACTAGCCAAATACTGCCTGGACAGACAAGCAGATGTCCACCAAATGTACAGCCGTAATATGACCCTCATCCATATCGCCATGGACACACACAACTACTCTATGGTCCCGCTCCTACTAGAACATGGTTGTGATGTAAACGCAAGAATGGCTGGTGGTCATACTGCTCTACACATGGCTGCATGGTCATACAATGCTCACAGTGTGCTCAAGACTCTCATCGACTTCAACGCAGACGTCAACGCTCAAAACGATGATGGAGATACACCTTTGAACAGGATGGCTCAACAAGACTACCTCGACTATGATTCCTTCAAAATTTTGCTTAAAAGTGGCTGTGATGTGAACAAACCAGACTTCAATGGTATGACGCCACTCCATAACATATCTTTCTGCTACAAGTCCCGTAAGCGCGAAAGGAAAAACTGTAAAAATTTCATCCACACCCTGTTACGAAAAGATGCGAACGTTTTTGCAGTTAACAATTTCGGTGAAACTGTCGTCGATACGGCGCTCAGAAGTAATAGGTTAGACTTGGCGGAAATATTCATCAAGTATCTAACACCTTTATTGCTAGGAAGGTACCAGGAAAATGACGTGATGGTACATTCGTTTGAGAGACATCCCAAATTTAGGAATATTGCCAAAAAGTGCGTAGCGGAATATTCGAAGCTGAACGAAGCGATTCCTGGTACCATCTTCACCTACAGGGACTTGTTGAAAGATTACAGAAGAGTTGTTAAAAGCGCAACCGATGAAAATGTGGCACGTGCAATTAGGCAAATGATGAATAGACGAAGTCGCCTTTACGAGGACGAACTAAATCGGGAGTGCCAAAAAGTTTTAGATTTAGCACAAATGTTGATATTGTTGACTGATGTATTCGAGTGTATTTTACCCGGACCTTGTGTAGATAAAATTTTAGAATATATTTCGCCTAGAGATTGTGAACAGTCCTTTAGGCCTAATATGGCAGTGCGGAAAATACCGAAATTCAATAGATATTTTGCGAATAAAAAAGTATATTATTTGTTATATGCATCGTCATGATAATTTTGTAAATATTTTCTGATGTTGTTTTTTATTTGTTATATGCATCGTCATGAATGTTTTGAGAATATTTCTTGTTGTTGTTTTGTGCCGTGCTTGAGAAGTGACTCTTTTTTCCAGGTTACCATGGGCGACGCTAGGGGGGCAAGTGTGGCCTCCTCAAACTTCAACTGCCCCCCCTGAAATAAGCCAAAATCACGAATTAGTTCATTTTGGCCTCCAGTGAAATTTTGGGCCCCTCCTTGCCCCCCTCCCTATTTTGAAAAGCTAGCGTCGCCACTGATTGCATAATTGATCAAGATGTATAATATTCTATAGACTTTAATTTCGAGATTGTACTCCAGAATTATATAATTTGATATATTTAATTTAAAGCTATGATGAAAAGGAAGGTCTTTGACGAAAAAAACAGCAAACATTATATCGATAAAATGTCTGTTGAAAATAATTAGGTAATATCTACATAAAATCAAATCGTGCCTAATAACTTTGTCACGAATTGTTATTTAGGAAAATATATGTTGTATGGATACTTTTATTTAAAAAGATGCCTTTATGCCTATTCCTCGCTTTTACACTTTTACACTTTTAGAGACCCATATGTTTCTTTGAAATATATAGAAAACTAAAAAACAATTGATGTTTGTCCAGCAAAAAATTTTCGTAATACCATTCGTACCTAATCAAAATAATAGGCGTTGAAAAAAAATATAAATATATTTTTTCAAGGTTTGATCAATTTTGGAGAAACTGTCGTCGATACGGCGCTCAGAAGCAATAGGTTAGACTTGGCTGAAATATTCATCAAGTATCTAACACCTTTATTGCTGGGAAGGTACCAGGAAAATGACGTTATGGTACATTCGTTTGAGAGACATCCCAAATTTAGGAATATTGCCAAAAAGTGCGTAGCGGAATATTCGAAGCTCAACGAATCGATTCCTGGTACCATTTTCACCTACAGAGACTTGTTGAAAGATTACAGAAGAGTTGTTAAAGGCGCAACGGATGAAAATGTGGCACGTGCAATCAAACAAATGATGAATAGACGAAGTCGCCTTTACGAAGACGAACTAAACCGAGAGTGCCAAAAAGTTTTAGATTTAGCACAAATGTTGATATTGTTGACTGATATATTCGAGTGTATTTTACCGGGACCTTGTGTAGATAAAATTTTAGAATATATTTCGCCTGGAGATTGTGAACAGTCCTTTAGGCCTAATATGATAGTGCGGAAAATACCGAAATTTAATAGGTATTTCGCGAATAAAAAAGTGTATTATTTGTTATATGCCTCATCATGAGTATTTTGTAAATATTTTTGTTGTTGTTTTGTGCCGTGATTGAGAAGTGACTTTTTTTCCTCCAGGTTACTATGGGCGACGCAAGGGGGGGAAAGGGCGGCCTCTTCAAATTTAAACTGCCCTCCTAAAATATGACAAATGCTTAATTTAGTTTATGATGGCCCCCACTTAAATTCCGGGCTTCTCCTTGCCCCCCCCCAATTTTGAAAAACTGGCGTCGCCACTGATTGCATAATTGATCAAGATGTATAATATTCTATAGACTTTATTTTTTAGATTGTACCCCAGAATTTTATAATTTGATATATTTAATTTAAAGCTATGATGAAAAGAAAGGTCATTATATCGGTAAAATTTCTGTTAAAAATAATTAGGTAATATGGTCATAAAATCGAATCGTTATTTAGGAAAATATATATTGTATGGATACTTTTTTTACAAAGATGCCTTTATACCTATCACCTATGTCTAGCTTTTACTCTCTTAGAAACCCGTATGTTTCTCTGAAATAGATAAAAATTTTCGAAAATTTGCCAACTGTGCATTGATAGCTTGGAAAACCGATGGTGAGAGCATTCAAAATAATAATTTGAAATTCTGTGGTGGTACTATTTCAATTTTGTATTACCAGAACAATACACTCTTTGTCTTCAGGATTTTGAGAAAATATTATGGTTCTTTCGATACCAAAAAAAGTGAAAAGACTTGACTCGTATATGAAGAATACTACAGAAATCTATTTGAAGATATTAGCTAATAATATCATAATATATAAATTACCATAGTGAGTTTTTCAATTATAAGAAGTGTAGATATGTGTTCTGCAAACAATTTTTTTCAATAATCGTAAAATTATTCAGGTTTCATGAAATTTAGTAGACATGAGCACGTCATGAATTCGCATTTCAATTCTGAATTTGATATCGACAAGGTTAGCAGTTATTGAGATAAGAAAGATATTCCAGTAACAATAACTTAGAAACTACTGAACTGGCGCTGAAGAACTCGAATGAGATATTCAGATCCTACACCTATCCTAAAATCTGAACTTTCAAACTCTTTCCTTCCAAAGGCTATGTGTGTTTAATTCTAGACCAGCAATACTAGCCCGAATTTTTATATTTTTCAAAATCTTTTGATGTTTCGATTCTGACGAAGTGTAAGACGAATATGCTCGTCACTGACCTTGTTCATAATAAGTTTGACATTGATTGGCTTCCATTAAACGACCCCACCGCTGTTTCCCTAAAAAGGAGCGCAAAAAAATTTTGCCCAATATTTTCAAACTTATTCATTCATAATTTATATAAATTTTTTGGAATATGTATTCCAATTTAATAGAAATTTCTACAACTGTTCTGAAAATTTTTCAACTGTTTCCAGAATTTTTTCCTACTGCTTCGAAATTTTACCAACTGCTTCGAAAATTCAACAACTGCTTCGAGAATTCACCAACTTTGATCAATATTTGACACGCCCCTAGAGTCTAGACCAAACTACATTGACATTTGTTCAACTGCTTCAAAACTTTATAAATGGTTGTGAAATTTTTCCAACTGGTCTGAAATCTTTTCAACTGCTTCGAAAAACTACCAACTGCATTGCAAAATTGCCAACTTTGATCAACATAAGGCCGGTCCTTGTATCAATTCCCTTGAAAATTTTCAAACTGTTTTCAAATTTTATCAACTATTCTGACAATTTTTTTCCAACTGTTTCGTGAATTTGCCAAGTCTGATCAATGTAAGGAACTGTTTTCATAATTTTTCCAACTGCTTTGAAAAGCTACCAACTGCTTTGAAGAATCACCAACTCTGATCAATCTGTATCAACTCCATTGAAAATTTTCCAACTCTTTTGAAAATTTTCCAACTACTTTGACAATTTCCAACTATTTCGAAAATATACCAATTGCTCTGAAAAATTTGCCAACTCTGTTCAACATTGGAGGGGGATCGTCAACCCCCAACCCCCTTCCTGTGGACCGTCCCTGAATATTTCCTGAAGCACCCTGTATACGTATTGGCATTGAGTTTAAAAATACCATTTTATTTTTAAACTCAATGGTATTGGCATATTCCATGACGATATCAGCGCCAAGGTGGCGAGAATCAAAGCTGAGCTAAGATAGTAGTATATGTAAACAATCTTGTTTTGGACAGATAAGTCATTGGGGTTTCATCGAAATTTTTACGAATAATCTAAAATTAATATGGAGTTGGAATTTTTGTTGGATTATTTTGTGATTTAATCAATATTTCAATCATTTTATCACTAATATCAAGTGTTTAATCAATATAAAGGTTACAAATCAGTAAGTCTAATTGAAGATGTATTCAATCTAAACTATATTAAACAAAATTTCTTTCAGTTCATTTATATCCTACATGTATACACGTATATGAAGTGAAGTGCAGCCGTTAGAATTTCTGGAAATTTTAAGAGTTTTAACCTCTAATTCTAGAGCCCAGTAGAAGGAGAAGTTCGAGAAGAAGTTCTGAATGCATGTCATATTATAATGTGTTGGAAAACAAATGTGGGTCCAGTTTTATAGACATTTGCTCTTTGTGTTTAAAAACTATTGCCCTAGCCCTTAATACAGAACCTCATAAAATTGATGGTTCATTTATTGTGGAGAGTGTCGAGAGTGATAAAGTAAAACAAAACTAATATGCACGATATGTTCTTGTTAAGGTGGAGTGAGGGGAAATGTAAACATATCATTACAGTTGCTTTAATTAGATTGATCAGGTACATGATGTTTCTATTTTTCCATGACAAAATCATGTCAAAACTCATGGTTTTTTCTCCTTTCCTGCTGCGTGTTTCTTTATCAGGGAAAAAACTATCTAAACTTGAAGAAATATCACATACAGAATTAAAGTGCTTATGGAATTAGCAGAAGGCTGATGTAAGAAAATAAGGGTTCGTCTATAGAAAATATGCCTTGGTCAAAAAAAGGAATTTGCTGTATCGTCCTATAGTATAAATCAAGAAGATGATATGTAGAAATATTTTATGAACTCTACCAATTCTGCAATAGCCAAGTACAGGTTTGTGAAATAATATGTCGTATGTGTACCTTAATTTTAAATGATCCTAAGAAGTAGAGAGAGCCTGTGGTAATCTGCTGTAATATCAAAACCTTCGATACAAATTATGACGTAAGAGGTTTAAAGCGACAATATGAATTACTTTCCTATATTCATTGGAGTATATAAGATTCTTTTACTATTAGTTTCCTTCCAAACTCGTTATCAAGATATATTTTCATTTGGTTTTCTTGAGGGAATAAGTGATAACTATAACCTAAAGTTTGCAATTTTTCGCCCATAAATTGCATCGGGGCACACAACTGTAGTCATTTCTGATCGAAATCATATTCAAGAGGATAACAATTTCAATTTTCCCTTGAATATTCCTTCTAAACAAAAGTTTATGAACAATTACGAAATTATTACACCGAAATACGTTCAACGCTTTGTTTACTACTATCTTAGCTCTATTTCGATTTCAACCGCTAGAGTGCGTATCGCTGGTCAGCAGAAGCCAATAGCTCTACAGCAGCTGTAGGAGATTCTCTCAAGAACATGCGTTCGAATAAAAAAAAAACTTTTCAAATGTGAATGAAATTTATTAGTATTTTCGAAATTTAAGTATCATTCACAATTTTCAATGCACATCAATTACATAAACTTCAAATTATTACATTTATCCTTCCCACAGGCTTCGCATTGTTGGAAGGCACTGTTCCCATTTGAATCCTTGGTATCACAAACATCGGCCTGGTCCCAACAACCCTTGAAGAAAGGTCCGTTACTATTCACTGCAGCAGAAACGCAAATTTTTTTAGAATCAGGACATTCTTCTGTTTCTGGCTTTTCACATTTTTCCTTCGATTGGCAACTGTTGCAAGTTAGGCACGATCCTGAAACATATCAGATGGTTTTGATATCGATTGAAATATACTGATGGACAAAATTAGCGCACCACCTAAAATTTCGTTAAATTTTAACAATTGATATCTTCCCAAGCTTCAGTCGGATTTTAACGTTTTTTTCTTTCAATAGTAGCTCTGTTATTGTCAAAATTCCCTCTATTGAACAAAAGTCCAAAAAATAAAACCTTCATGTTGTACAGGGCGTTTAAATAATGTCATGTTTTATAGTCAAAATTTAACGTCTTCTGTGGGCAATGCCAGGTTGCTGAGGCAAATAAAAACAATAAAGCTTTGTAGCCTAGTATCTCTTGAGTATTTTGTTTTTTTTAAAATCAATTTATCTTGAAGTCGTCCAGAGATATTCAACTATTTATCAACTCTTGTATTTTATGCATTAGCCATGAATATCTTCGCAACCATTTGTCCGAATTGAATGTTTTTTTTAGTTGTAGCTCTTTTATTGGCGAATATCATATCACAATGAGGTGTTCAAAAAAATTAATGATTTATGCTGTACAGGGTGTTTAAATTTTCGGGTTTTTTCATTACAGTTTAACGCCTTCTGTGGGCAATACCAGATATATGAGGCTTCTAAAAACTGAGTATTTTGCTTTTTTAAAAAGCAATTTAAATTGTACCCTTCCAGAGATATTCACATTTTATAACATCTTGCTTTTCATACAATATATCTTCTTTTTCTTTTTCTTTCTTTTTTCATTTCGAGCTACGCCTCAGTTTGAATTTAAGTTAAAATTTGATATTAACATGTTGTGTTGCACACAGTTATTCTTTTTATTTGTTACATATTGTATTAAAGGGTGTATCCCGTTTATTTCTTTAAATAAATAAATAAATAAATATATTGACAATGAATATTTTCAGTCGAGTGATACTGGGGTTTACAGTTGTCATAATTTTCTCTAATTCATAAAATTCATTCGAAATTAATAATTGTGTAAATTTCTAAAGTTTTCTTTACTTTCCATAAGTCTACGGAGACAACGGCCAAAGAAAAATAAATAAGAATTAACTTTCAACACAAAAATGAACGAAAAGAAATTAAGAAAAACAAAAAAAATGTATGATGTTACGAAAATGTGAATAGCTCTGGAAGGGTACGAGTGAAATTGCTTTTTAAAAATGTAAAATACTCAGGAAATATCAGGCTGCATCACTGTATAGTTTTCGTAACATCATACATTTTTCTGTTTTTCTTAATTTCTTTTCGTTTATTTTTGTGTTGAAAGTTAATTCTTATTTATTTTTCTTTGGCCGTTGTCTTCGTAGACTTATGGAAAGTAAAGAAAACTTTAGAAATTTACACAATTATTAATTTCGAATGAATTTTATGAATTAGAGAAAATTATGATAACTGTAAACCCCAGTATCACTCGACTGAAAATATTCATTGTCAATATATTGTATGAAATGCAAGATGTTATAAAAATGTGAATATCTCTGGAAGGGTACAATTTAAATTGCTTTTTAAAAAAGCAAAATACTCCGGAAACATCAGGCTGCATCATTGTATAGTTTTCAGAAGCCTCATATATCTGGTATTGCCCACAGAAGGCGTTAAACTGTAATGATAAAAACCCGAAAATTTAAACGCCCTGTACAGCATAAATTTTGTCCATCAGTATATAATCTGGGAGGATTCTGCATTTTTGAAAAACTTTATAGGTTTTTACTCCCAGTCTATGAAACAGAAATAATAAAAAATTCTTAATTAAGATGAAGTGCTCCTGCGAAAATCTTTGCATGTATTTGCTAGGAGCAAGTTGGTTTTGAGAATAATGTTGCCTAACAGTAAAATTAAAAAAAGGGAAAAATTGAAAACGATAATGTAACGTTTCGGTGTCTATATCAGACACTTTCTTCAGACAAACCTGTAAAATCTTCAGAATTGTGCGTTTTTGGTTTTTTCCTTTGCAGTCTAATTGATATTACATTTATTGAATGTCAATTACCCTTTTCATTTATTTCCTTTTTTAGTTTTACTGTTAGGCAACAATTTTTTCAAAACCAATTTGCTCCTGACAAATAAGTGCGAAGAATTTCGCAGGGACACTTCATCTTAATAGATTTTTTTATTATATCTGTTTTGGAGACAAGGAGTGAAAACCTATAAAGTTTTTCGGAAATATCAGGTGGTTACCATTCAATTTTGGTAATAAATGAGCGTGATATACGATGAACAAATTCACGAAATAATTCTATTTTTGAGTGCTCGTTCTAATTAAACTAGTGCTATATCGTCTTGCCTGTCTGTAATTTTCGAATTTTGGGCCGAAAATGGTCCCAAACGATAGGGTAAGACTCCCTGATAGGGTTAGACTCCCTGATGACGGCCGTCCGACCGGCCGTTAGCACAATAACTTTCGAAGGGACTGTCGTAGAGACTTGAGATTTTCAGGGTTCCCAAATGCTTCGGTTAAGTTCATTAACCAACTAAATCGTACAGGGTTTCCATAAAATATGGCCAATTTATTTTCCTCAATATCTCAGACAAAACGAAACGAATCAGAATGAAATGTTGCAGCCACATGCAAGATGCTCATAATAAGCCTCATGCAAAATTTTATTGCCAAAGTATACACAGAACCATAGAAGACCAAATTGGAATATTAAAAAAAAGAAACTTCATATTTCCATAAAAAGATATCCGATTCGGGTGAAATTTTTTTTGGGAAACAAGACTGATATACTGAATGTTCATGCAAGATTTCAAGAGGATGGCATCATCAAAATCATAAAAAAGTTTTTTTTTAATTATTCATTTTTTTACATTTTTCAATTTTTGTATAATTTCCGATGGTGCCGAGATTATGCATTAATATATTTGGTTTCAATCTCAAGTCCCATATGAAATTTTGAGGTAATAGTCTCGTTGCTTCACCAATGAAGCTCCTGCTCAGTGCTTTACTTAAATCTTTGCTATACTTTGGTATATACATTTGAAATGTCATATTTCAAATTTACACACGTCTTTGACGATGTGAGAATTTTGATACAAGATTGTAAAAGCCTTCTAAGTACACTCAACGAGTTTGAGGACCAATCAGACATTTCATTATTACTTAGAATCATTTGAAACACACTGTATTTCGAAGTTACATTCACAATTCTGTAATGAATCGCAATCCCACACCTTGAAGAGTAAACTAGTGTTGTTATAGTATCGATATAATAAAATAAGTACAAAATAATTCGAAGAAAAATAGCAGATATTGAAGTATTTATAATTGATTAATTAAAATTAAAATTCAACTCACCATAAGCCACAACACAGAGGAGTGTGAACAATATTATGAATTTCGCCATGATAATAAAATAAATGGAGGAATAATGTGGGAATTGAGAAGTTTCGAGTATATATAACTGAAAAATTATCAAATGTTGATAAATATTCATTATCCATATTTCAATAATATTTTATAATTAGAGGTAAAAGCATAATTTTCGCAAATGGCTGTGATAATTTGGTGATTATCACCATCTGGGGACGAGGAGTGTAGCGACGAGGCTGGTAACAGAGGGGTATGGGAATTTGCATTTCCGACGAATTATACCTGCAACATTTTATTTCATTCTTTATTTCATTCTGTCTGAGATAATGAGGAACAAAAATTTTTAATGAATAATTTGGCTGCTTAACGAACTTTACCGAGCCATATGGGAGCCGAACTCACCCTGAAAATCTCAAGTCTCTAGGACAATTCCTTCGAAAGGCCCAACGGACAGAATAGAATTTGACCATGAATTCGTCATCAGGGAGTCGAACCTTTGGAACCTTTGAGAACATTTTCGGCTCAAAATTCGAAAATCACAGGCATTCAGGCAAAAAGATATAGCACTCGTTTGAGTAGAACCAGAACTAAAAAAAAGAAAAAAAATGCAGTCAAGAGCATTTGCAAGCCATTATTTCTCTACTGAAATGATTCGTTTGAGAAAGTGAATTGGTTCGGAAGCTGTGTTTGAATATATCTACACCACTGGAAAAATTAAAGGATAAAAAAAAAATTCCAAATTTTTCGGCAATTTTCAACATACCGTAACTTTGAGAGGAATGGAATTTAAAAAAAGCGAATTGTAGCTCCAAGTGCCTAGTTTTGGATTAGAACTTCAAAAATTTTAAGTTTCAGTGGTTTTCAAGTAATGATAGAAAAATTAGCAACAAAAAAATTCTCAAAATTTTACCACTTTTTTTTCTTGTCTACGAGCGTTGAAATTTTATTTTTGCATAATCGTTGTGATGATGGGATACTTTGTTAATTTAGCTTCAATTTATTTTTTTATTGACTTCAATACGTAAACTTCTCGCCGAGATATCAGTCTTCAAATGGAAAAACAGGGGTGGCAATACCCGTTATTAAATTAATAAAAATTTTATTTGTTAGTATATTTTATTTTCTTTTTTTGAAATTTATGTACTATCTGCAATTAAAATGTGGAAGAAGCTCGAGAAAATTCTTTTTGCCTTTTTCAAAGATTATGAGCTTCTCAGAGCAAAAAACGTGATCCTTATTTTTTGAAAAATTCAATCGAGTCAAACAAAAAAACGGCTCGCTGGATTGAGTTGGCTCTTCGTAAGGTTTTTATCAACATATTGAACTGTGAAAGTCACACTTAACATTATTGGTTTCCTCAACATTTTCGATCCAGCGGTAGATTTTCCAAGAAATCACCAAAAGCTCTTTTTTTGTTCAATTTTTATATTGATGCGACATGAAGAAAAAAAAAATTCTATGAATAAGCGATGGTTGTTCATTAATGGGAGTTCATTTAAGGTCTTGAATCCCTCCTTCAATTTTCTGTGTGATCATTGGTTGCTGAGAAATCGATAATCAAAGACAAATGGATCCTTTTCCATTTGAAGACCGATATCTCGGCGAGAAGTGGACGTATTGAGGTCAAAAAAAGATAAATTAAAGCTGAATTAACAAAGTATCCCATCATTATAACGATTATGCAACAAAATAAATTTCCACGCTCGTAGACAAGAAAAAAAAAGAGGTTAAATTTTGAGAATTTTTTTGTTGCTGATTTTTCTATCATTACTCGAAAACCACTAAAACTTAAAAATTTTAAGTTCTAATCCAAAAACTAGACACTTGGAGCTACAATTTCCTTTTTTCAAATTCCTTGTGCGACCATTCGTCTCAAAGTTACGGCATGTTGAAAATTGCCAAAAAATTTGGAATTTTTTTTTGATCCTTTAATTTTTTCCAGTAGTGTATATTTAATTGACTTGAACATGAAGAAGGTATCCATTAATGAAAAAATGGTACCAATAAGTCTCAGGTTATTCGAATATATTTTTTTCCATATGAACAAGCGGAAACGCATCAGACTTAACATCAGGGAAATTTAGTTTTTGAGCGCTCGTTTTTCTTAAACGAGTGCTATATCGTTTTGCCCAAATGTTATTTTCGAATTTTGAGCCGAAAATGGTCTTAAACGATGTGTTCGACTCTCTGATGACGAATTAGTGGTCATATATTCATTTCTGTCCCTGGGGCCGTCCATCCGTTAGCACGATAACTTTCGAAGGGATGATCCTAGAGGCTTCCGAAATGCCTCGGTTAACCAGCCAAATCGTACAGGGTTTTTCATGAAATATGGCCATTTAAAATATTTGTTGTCAATCTTCATTCACATGTCTCAGATGAAACAAAACCAAGCGAAATAAAAATTTGCGGCTCCATGCAAGATGCTCATAATAAGCCTCGTGCAAAATTTTAAGGTCATAGTGTAAACAGAAACATAGAAAATTCAATTGGAATATTGAAAAGAAGAAACCTCATATTTCCATAACAAGATATCTTATTCGAGTGAAATTTTCTTGGTGAATGAAGATTCAGATATTGAACGTTCATGCAAATTGCAAAAAGATTGCATCACTTGAACCATAGAAAGTTCAATTAGAATATTGAAAAGAAGAAGCTCTATTTCCATAACAAGATATCTGATTTGAGTGAAATTCATTTGTTCATTAAGATTAATATACTGAATGCTTGTGCAAAATTTCAAGAGGATCGCATCATTAGAACTATAGAATATATATTTTCAATTATCAGTTTTTGAATAAGTTGCAGAATATCATTCTGATCGTGCTGAGATTTTGCATGTATACAGGTGTCCCAAAACTCGACGTCGACCCGGAACCGGGTGAAAAGGCAAGTAATGCTGGTTGTCAGAAAAATATAAAAAAAATCTAAGTTGCATGATTTTGAAATAATGGGCATTTAAAAAAAAACACGCAAAATTCCACACCTGTGACAGTCTTTTCGCTCCTGTTGCCACAAATATCAACTTTTTCCAACTTTTTTGTTTGCTGTGTAACCATGAATAATGCTTGTCTAAACTGTAATCAAAATTTGGATACCAGCTGCTCTAGATTTCATTAAAATAGGGCTTGATTCTCAGAAAAAAAATTCAAAATAAATAATTGCCTAGTTTCAACTGACTGTATTGAAAAAAAATGTACTACGCTAGTTTGGCATGTTTTGTCAAAAGTTGGCGCATTTAGTAAGGATTCCAAAATGGTATACTACTTGTTAAATTGTAGCTGTCGTAGTTCAAATTTATTTTCGATTGCCTTTGAATACACTTCTTCTTAAACTGCTTCCCAGTAAAAAAGTCCAATGGATTCAAGTTCGGTGAACGGGCCGGCCACCAGATTGGACCAGAACGTCCGATCCATCTTCCGGGAAAAAATGTTACCAGAAAAAAAATTTCCAGAGAAAATAATTTTTCCAGAAAAAATTTTTCCTGAGAAATTTCTCTGGAAATTTTTTTTTCTGCTAACATTTTTTCCGGAAGATGGATCGGACGTTCTGGTCCAATCTCGTGGCCAGCCCGTTCACTGGACTTGAATCCATTGGACTTTTTTACTGGGAAGCAGTTTAGGAAAAAGTGTATTCAAAGGCAATCGAAAATAAATTTGAACTACGGCAGCTACAATTAAACAAGTATTATACCATTTTGGAATCCTTACTGAATGCGCCAACTTTTGACAAAACATGCCAAACTAACGTAAAACATTTTTTTTTCAAAACAGTCAGTTAAAACTAGGCAATTGTTTATTTTGAATTTTTTTTCTGAGAAGCAAGCCCTATTTTCATGAAACCTAGAGCAGCTGGTAACCAAATTTTGATTACAGTTTAGACAAGCATTATTCAAGGTTACACAGCAGAAAAAAAAGTTGGAAAAAGTTGATATTTGTGGCAACAGGAGCGTGTGGAATTTTGCGTGTTTTTTTAAATGCCCATTATTTCAAAATCATGCAACTTAGATTTTTTTTTATATTTTTCTGACAACCAGCATTACTTCCTGTTTCACCCGGTTCCCGGTTGACGTCGAGTTTTGGGACACCCTGTATATCTCGAGTCCTATCAAAATTATGAGGTGATAGCCTCATTGTTCCAACAATGAATAATCGCACGAAATCACCTGCTCAGATCTTCTTTTTTTTTCATTCGAATCATACAAGTCCCAAAAAAATTGGCGAGACTTTGCGCATCATTTTTCAATTCGTAGATGCCTTATATCAATTTCATGAAGTCATTCCTTTCGGAAATCTGGGTACCTATATTGTTCAGCTCTAATTTAGTTTTATGTGCACAACCAATGGCAACGAGTAGGTATTTCGAGCTTTTGAGATGCTCAGGAGCAACTCACCGATCAAAACGAATAGATCTATTCGCTATTCGGATCTCAAACCATCCTGAAAATTTTAATTTTTCAGCTTTTCCGTTCGAAGGATATACGCACTGCAAAAAATGGTTCTCGTGCCTAACGGATTTATACCATAGACCAAGCAATAGAGCTATCGAAAGGTCGATTTCGTGACAAAAATACTACTGAAATCTGACTGTGCAGTCATGCAATAGGTAGTTTCTACATGTTTTTCATGATAAATTCCACTCCTGAATCGTCTTAGGTTTTTTTGAGAAGCGATAAATAGCCAAAAAATTCCAAAATTTTGCTTTTTCGCTTATAAAACGTGTATTGAGTATTGATCTGATCGAAAAGCTGTAAATGCACTTTTTTGTAGAAAATTCAAAAACAAAAAAAATGAGAGTCTCAAGCGGTTAATTAGTTTCCGAGAAAAGTCCAAAAAACTGGAAAAAAAACATCAATTTTTCGAAAATTCATAACTTGGTCAATTTCTGAGATGAAGCGTAGTTGCTTTAAATTTAAGTAGTTATTAACATATACTTTATTGGTGCACAATTAACAAGCTGTCGGATAAATAGTTTTTGAACAATCGCAGATTTCCGAATTCGACGTACTTTTTTCGAGAAGGTCGTGATACTCGGCTACTTGTCGGATTTGAATTTACAAAACGCATTCTAAAGAAGAAATAAAATTCTTCAAATCGTTTATTCTCTCGATACCGACCGATAATGTTTAGTGGGTGAAAAACGGCGTCAAACAGGAGCAAAAGGCTCGAATGCATCAAACTAGTCGCGGAGTGGGAGTCGCCCGCTACGTGACGCGCGAAAGATACAAGGTATACAGTTTTCCCCTCGCGTAGCTGGCGACTCCCACTCCGCGACTAGTTTGATGCATTCGAGCCTTTTTGCTCCTGTTTGACGCCGTTTTTCACCCACTAAACATTATCGGTCGGTATCCAGAGAATAAACGATTTGAAGAATTTATTTCTTCTTTAAAATGCTTTATGTAAAATTCAAATCTGACAAGTAGCCGAGTATCACGACCTTCATGAAAAAAGTACGTCGAATTCGGAAAACTGCGATTGTGCAAAAACTATTTATCCGACAGCTTGGTAATTGTGCACCAATAAAGTATATGTTATGTAACTACTTAAATTCAGAGCAACTACGCTTCATCTCAGAAATTGACCAAGTTATGAATTCTCGAAAAATTGATGTTTTTTCCAGTTTTTTGGACTTTTCTCGGAAACTAATTATCCGCTTGAGACGTGTCACCTCTCATTTTTTTTTGTTTTTGAATTCTCTACAAAAAGTGCCCTAACAGCTTTTCGATCAGATCAATACTTCACGTTTTATAAGCGAAAAAGCAAAATTTGGATTTTTTTGGCTATTTTTCGCTTCTCAGAAAAAACCTAAGAGGATTCAGGAGTAGAATTTATCATGAAAAACATGTAGAAACTACCCTTTGCATGACTGCACAGTCAGATTTCAGGTAGTTTTTGTCACGTAAAAAACCTCTATTGCTGGGCCTACAAACATACTCGATAAGTGAAATGATTTCTTGCTTCTGAATGTACCATCTAAGAAAAAAATTTTTTCAATTCGATAATATATATATTCGTACGAATTTACACATTGCCATATACTAACAATAAGGATCTAATTGTACCACTTGAGTCTGCTGTGTGAGTTTCATATATTTATAAGGAGTCTTCCAATATTGTATTCACTTTTACTGCAGCTCATACACTTTTCAATGTTGATCTGGCATACCCATAGGTCCGATTATTGAGTGACTCTTGTGTTAGAAGAGCCTTGAGTTGGTCGTATTAGGCATTTTTGAAATGGCAGTGTGTTCACCAGGAGATCCGAAGACAGTCTGGTATTCTTTATTGCTGTTCATTCAGCATTACCCGGAGGCACGTGTGATATTATATCACGGACGCGAACAGCTTTACCCCCATTAAAAATACGAAAAAATTTTGGAGAAAAAGAAACGTTCTAACTTGAAATTGTCACTTTGACAATTCGATAATTATTTCATAGGTGTCACCTTATGTGCACTGAAAGAATTATTTACAATCGATTCGAATTTTATATAATTAATCATGTATTCATTATTTGAATTGGACATCCATCTATTTCGAACCAGACCATTCTCAGCGAAATCATTGTAGCAATCTAAACTTATTACGTCCACGCCTGGGTCACTACTCAATAGAGGTCACCACAATATCAACAGATTCAGTGATCTTCACCGACGACCATCAATGCCATTATTTCTGCTGCTCCATATCGATAGAGGCTGGTTCACATAAGTATGGAAAATATAGTCAGATGGCACTTGGTTAGACAATTGACAGACATTGATAGTGAATCAAAGAACATTTGTAGCTGTTGAAAAACTCTCATACCACAAGTGCAGAACAACAAGCTATTTCTTGTTTGGGTACTTGCCTACCAGAACATTGGGGGAAACGATTCAATCATCAATAACTTCCAATCAACGTTATCTTAAAAGTCATACCTATATACTTTGCACAGTTATCACAGCCTGAAAGCTACTTGTTGCTCTCACAATTTCATATTCTGAGTTTACGATGCACGGGATGCACCTAAGGGCAAACGTTGTTCTATGTCCAGAAGATTTAACCTAACCTTACCCCTTAAACAATCTTTAATTTCCATATCTTCAAGTTAAGATGGAACTAAATTATTTCGAATATTTTCAGGACTTGAAACAATGGAAGTGTGGAAATAAACAAACTGTTAATACATTCATCGATAAATTCCAATCAACGTTCTCTAAAAGTAATATGTATAAATGAAATGCATCATGTACATTTTCTCGTAGTGAGTTAGCTCGAAGAGAACTTTGCACAGTTATCAGAGGCTGAGGGCTGCTCGTTGAACTCACAATTTTATTTCCTGAGTTTAAGTAGGTAAGCTAAGGGCAAACGTTGTTCTCTCTCCAGAAAATATATAACCTAACCGAACCCCCTAAACAATCTGAATTTTACACATCTTCAAGTGAAGAAAGAACTGAATTATTGGCATATTGTCAGGGTTTGAAACGAAGGAAACTTGGAAATAATCAAACTGTTAATATAATCATCAATTATTTCGACTCAACGTTCTCAAAAAGTTATATGTGTAATTGAAATCCAACATGTACATTTATTCGTAGTGAGTTAGCTAGAAAAGAAATCTGTACAGTTATCTCAGACTGAGGGCTCCTGTTTTTTACAGTTTTATTTTCTAGGTTCACGAAGTCATCTAAGAGTAAACGTTGTTCTTTCTCCGATAGGTGTAACCTAACCTAACCCCCTGAAAAATCTGCAAAAGTGGAAATAATCAAACTGTTACTATAATCATCAATAATCAACGTTCTCCTGAAAGTCATATGTATAATTGAAATGCATCATGCATCATTGTCTGGTAGTGAGTTAGCTCGAAGAGAGAACTTTGCTCAGTTATCACAGCCTGAAGGCTACTCGTTGCTCTCAAAATTTTATTTCCTAAGTTTACGAAGTCACCAAAGAGCAAACGTTTTTTTTCGGAAGATGTCAACTAACCTAACCCCCTAAACCATCTGTAATTCCCATATCTCAAGTGAAGAAAAAACTGAATTATTTGAACTATTTTCAGAGTTTGAAACGGTGGAAACGCGGAAATAATCAAACAGTTGATTCAATCATCAATAACTTCCAATCAACGTTCTCTGAAAAGTCATATGCATAATTGAAATGCATCATGTACATTTTCTGGTAGTGAGTTAGCTCGAAGAGAACTTTGCACAGTTATCACAGCCTGAAGGCTACTCGTTGCTCTCACAATTTTATTTCGTGAGTTTACGAAGTCACCTAAGGACAAGCGTTGTTCTCTCTCCGGAAGATGTAACCTAACCTAACCCCTAAACCATCTGTAATTCCCATATCTTCAAGTGAAGAAAGAACTTATTTTTGAAATATTTTCAGAGTTTGAAACGGTGGAAAACGCGGAAAAAATCAAACAGTTGATTCAATCATCAATAACTTCCAATCAACGTTCTCTAAAAGTCATTTGCATAATTGAAATGCATCATGTACATTTTCTGGCAGTGAGTTAGCTCGAAGAGAATTTTGCACAGTTATCACAGCCTGAAGGCTACTCGTTGCTCCCACAATTTTATTTCGTCAGTTTACGAAGTCACCTCAAGGGGGAAACGTTGTTTTTCTTCGGAAGATGTCAACTAACCTACTAACCCCCTAAACCATCTGTAATTTGCATACCTTCAAGTGAAGAAAGAACTGAATTATTTGAAATATTTTCAGAGTTGAAACGGTGGAAACGCGGAAATAATCAAACAGTTGATTAAATCATCAATAACTTCCAATCAACGTTCTCTGAAAAGTCATATGCATAATTGAAATGCATCATGTACATTTTCTGGCAGTGAGTTAGCTCGAAGAGATCTTTGCACAGTTATCACAGCCTGAAGGCTACTCGTTGCTCTTAAAATTTTTTTCGTGAGTTTACTAAGTCACCAAAGGGCAAACGTAGTTAGTTCTTCTTCGGAAGATGTCAACTAACCTACCCCCTAAACCATCTGTAGTCTCCATATCTTCAAGCGAAGAAAGAAAGAACTGAATCATTTGAATATTTTCAGGGGTGAAACGGTGGAAACGTTAACATAATCAAACAGTTGATTCAATAATCAATTACTCCCAATCAACGTTCTCTAAATTTCCTGAGTTTATGAAGTCACCTAAGGGCAAACGTTAATCCCCCTCCGGAAAATTTAACCTAACCTAACTCCCTAAACTATCTGTATTTCAGATTTCTTCAAGTGAAGAAGAAACTAAATTATTTGGCATATTCTCAGGGTTTGAAACGATGGAAAACTGGAAAATAATCAAACTGGTAATATAATCATTAATAACTTCCAATAAAACATCTAAAAAAGTTATATGTATAATTGAAATGCACCATATTTCTCTTAGTGAGTTAGCTAGAAGAGAAATCTGCACATCTCAGCCTGAGGGCTTCTTGTTGTTCTTACAGTTCCCAGTCACCTAAGAGCGAATGTACATTTTCTCGTAGTGAGTAGCTCGAAGAGAAATCTGCTCAGATATCTCAGCCTGAGGGCTTCTTTTGTTCTTACAGTTTTATTTCCTAAGTTCACGAAGTCATCCCT
>CM024244.1:47548633-47598965 GCA_013421045.1 Propylea japonica | reverse complement strand
AAATCATTCATTTTTCTTCGGTCCCTTAAACTAACAATTCGAAAATGTCTCAAACGAATGCTGCCGTTATCCGGATTTTCAGGTATAGAGTTCTGTTTCAACTTTCTCATTGTAACCATTGAGTTTAAAAATATATATAAATATAAAAATATTTTTAAACTCAATGTTGTAACTGAGCATTTTTATGTTCGGAAAAATTGGAAAATTTTCCAAATTAATAAGCTCTTAATTTTTTCACAAATCTAAAAAGCACCAGATCGATGTAGTGGCGAGTGATTCTCGATGCAAAACTGAATTTATCGAACATATTGATATTATTGATAGCGTTCTCCTGTCAGTAAAAAGAATGTTTAGTTTCATCCTTCGACATGTTAAACAACTTAAAGGAAATAAGACAATGTATAGGTATCATTCTTTGACTTTAATAAACTCATTCAATCTTCATTATGTATGTCCGTGTTAAACAGTGAGAATGTTATAAGTTCTGAGATGTTTGTCAAATCGAATAAATTTCCGTATTGTCGATCTGATTACTCTGAAGCACATCAAAGATTTAAAATGCTCACTTTAGAGGACCGTGGAAGGATAAGCGATTTTCGTTTGTTATAAAAATACCTTAATGTAGTCCTCTCGGTCTATTCTTTTTCTCAGTAAATATATTTCTATATAATTCCGGAAAGAAAATCGAGATCCAGAGAATTATTTGCAACTCTTTCGTAGATTGAATGTCACTAAAAATTCACCAATATGTAGAATCATGAAATGCTTTAAATCGAGCTCTTTTAGTTTAGATCTTCGATGTCTCCTTTTTACAATTAAAAAAATTTTGAAGCGAAATTTTTCATTGTATATTGTAACATTCTTTTAATGTGTACCTTTCTCTTTTTCCTACAGTTCTTCTGTTTCTAACCAATTTCATTTTCCAATGTACCTACAATGTACAGGGTCTCTATAAATGATTGTAACAGCGCAGTTGGCTTTGGATTATGCAAACCACAGAATTCTGTGATCATGCTATGCTCTGATTGGTTAGAGATTTGGCATTCTGCAATCCAAGCCAACTGCGCTGTTACAATCATTATAAAGACCCTGTACTTAAGTTTAGCCTTCAGGAATGTGTTTGTTTCAATTAAAATGAGTAATGTTTTTGGATTGAAATGACCGTTTGTATTCTCCTAAATAAATAAATAATAAAAGAATTGAACTTTCTGCCAGAATAATTTATGATATCTATCTACAGGGTGTCCCACGACGATTAAGACGAGTAATATTCAGAATTGGAGGGCAGTAATAGATAATTATAATTTTGGGAGTGTAAATTAGAGCAAATGTTGCATCTTCTCTTGTTATTGTTAAAAGTTATGATATTGGTTTGTCTTAATCATTACGTGCGAATGTAAGAGTTCCGAAATTACATGGGATTCAATTATGCATTTTTCAACTCTCAATCCTTTAAGTACCTGTATCGAAGGCCGTATCCAGAAAAAATTTCGGGGGGGGGGGGTTGACCGAATGAAAACATGACAGTTTTGAAGAAAAGTGTTCTAATCCTGTACTTGAAAATTTCGGGGGTAGTTCGGATCCCATCGGACCCCAAGGCAGAAAGGCAAATATCCAGGTTGTCCCATGAATAATTGTTAATGCAACGTTACGTGACCAAAAAACATACCTCATGGGTAATACAATAACAAGAAAAGATGCAATATTTGCTGTAATGTAAACCCCCAAAATTATAATCATTTACTACATCCGAATTCTGATATATTACTTCTCTTAATCGTCAAGACACCCTGTATAACAGCATGAAATTGTATCCCAAAACTGAAAAAAAAAAAAAAAACAATCAAATTATTGTAAACGTAAAAAACCTTTCGACCATAACTCTGGCACTTTCTTCAAAATTTCACACTTAGTTGCCGCTTTTTTAGAAGATGACATCAACGACATATCGATATTGATGATCATGTGAATGTTATTTTCATAATTTATCGAAATTGAGTGGCTTTTAAGCGAAGCCCACGGAATGCGTATTAATCTCACCAAACGCATCATCAACATTCTCCGTTTCCTAATAGGTTACCGTCAAATTTTCTTGATAAATGGTACGAGCGTCATCCCGTGGGACCACGCGCCCGAAATTCTTCTCTAGAACATTTCGGTATCTAAGGAACCGTGTAAACACTTCACTAAATCACTATCAAATTCGGGAATGATAGGTATTCGTGAATGTTGAATGTTCCTCTCCAATTGTGACGTCGATATTCTCAGGAGTCCTGGACAGAATGGAAATTTACAATGGAAAAACTCAATAATAACTTGAAATCATTTACATAGATACTAAATTAAACTAAAAGAAGAACTTATCAATAATCAAAACTGGGCATGAGCTGAAAAACTCAATGGAGAAAAAAGCTCCCGCGATAAAAAACAAAAAGCAACCCAAGATAAGCGCTTCTTATATCATATGATTACAAATAAAAAAATATCAAAAATATTCTGAATGACATGAAATCACGACACATTCTATACAGAGGTGAGAAAAGAAGTATATTGGAACGTGAAAACGAATGACAAAATTTGGGGATAATCTGAACGGGTGTCTAGGATCACTGAACGATATCTGCAACAACTTAGGATGAGTATTTTAAGTGAAAAATACAAGGTGTTAGTGAATAAGTGCGACAAACTTCAAGATGTTATAGCTCGTCCAAAAATATGAACTAAAGATTCATTAACTCACCTTCTAAAATGGAAAGTTTTCTAGATGAAAGATGTTGAAATTGAAGAAAAAACGTTGTTTGCGAATATCTAAGCGCTTTTTTGAGCGCTCGTTCTACTTGAACGAGTTCCATATCGTTGTGCCCAAATGTCTGTAATTTTGGAATTTTGAGCCGAAAATGGTTTCAAACGATTGGGTACGACTCCCTGATGATGAATCGGTGGTCAAATTCACTTCTGTCCGTGGGGCCGTCCGTCCGGCCGTTAGCACAATAACTTTCAAAGGGATTGTCCTAGTTCCCAAATGCCGTAGTTAAGTTCGTTCACCAGTCAAATCGTGCGGGTGCCATTCAAAATTTTTTTTTCTCAATATCTCAGACAAAAGGAAACAATCGAAATGAAATTTTTGCGGGCCGGCACATGCAAGATGCTCATAACATTGTTTAAGGAGTTCTCCTTAAACTACTATGGGGGCGTTAAATTGTTCAGGCTGAAGGGCGCACTGGGTATACGTCCCGGTATTCCGGCGGCTCAGCACGGGCCTGGCAAAAAGTCCGGAAAACAGGGTTTTCGGGCGCGTTGTTTTATTTTTTTGGCAAGCGTAACACTATCACTGCTGCTTTCCATATTTTATTGCGATTGGGATAAATAACATTCGTAACTTTTGTCGACTAATTTCATATGAATCATTGAAAAAAATTTCTCCTCGAATGAAACCGTTTCGAACCCATGTTTTTATAAAGTTTTCCCCATAATATAAGCTGGGGAATCTCCTGCGTTTGATGACTTTATTCTGAACACCCTGTTTTCATTGGAAGTATCAGATTATTTACTTTACTTTCAGCACAATATGCACCATACAGAATTTATCTTTTTATATACTGCCACAAGTTTGTAGCTTATTATTTATTATTTTTTTTAATTCGTCTTACATCTAAGTTATCCAGCGTGTCTGTAACAAATGCGAGGGACTTTGGGAGATGATTCCTTGATAAAATAAGCATAATAAATAATAATAGATTTTTTCGAAATCGATCCCCTTTCCAAGATACAGCCTTAGGAAGGCGATGACGTATTGATAGATTTTAATTTTTTGGAGTCCTTAAAACACTGAGTCATAAACTATACATAATATGATTCATTTTTATTTTTGTTTTATGTATTGTATTATGTTAGCTCTTGATTTCAAAGAATATATATATATATTAAGTAGATGTTACTCACGCAGTTTTTTTTAATATCATAACTTTATTATTAGGGGTTGAAAATAACCCCTTATGATTTTCCTTCAAAATTGTTTTCGTGGGATAGATTTTCGAAAAATCAATTCTCTTAGGTTTCCCCATTCAATCTCTGGCGAAAAAGTCTCCTGCAAAATTTCGATATAGTCGATAATTTTCTCGGAAAAAATAAAAACTCACAGTTATGATCACTGTTCATTCCATTTCATCGTTTGATCCATAAAATGAATATTCTCAGATATTATTTATGCTCAAAATTGTTTTGTCAATTATTCTTATTGTTATTAACAGTAATCATAACTGCTTGTAAGTTTCATTTTTTCTGAGAAAAGTATCGACTGTATCGAAATTTTGCAAGAGACTTTTTTCTCTAGAATTGAATGGGACACCATAAGAGAATTTTATTTTCCGAAAAGCTATCACACGAAAACAATTTTTGAACGAAAATCATAGGGGGTTGTTATTCTCAACCCCTAATAATGAAGTTATGAGATCTAAATAATTTGTGTGAGTAACATCTACTTAGTGCTTCATATTATGTAAATAGTCCGTTCACGAAAGGTTGAGCGCATAGTAGGCGTTTCTTCATTTATCTGAAGTTGGCAGTATTTGCTGTCATAAAGTAAAATAAGTCAACGTTGCCGAATGTACTCGGCCTCGTCCGACGAGCTTGCGAGTTATCAACAACTCTATGCAATATTGACAACATTGCGTATCAATCTGACAAGAAAATAAAGAACATAACCTAAAATTTTAATATACACAGTGGAATATGCCAAATTTCCATGGCCAACCGACGGCTCAACCTTTCGTGAATGGACTATAGCTTTATGACTCATGTTTTAAAGAAAAATTAAAAAAAAATTATAAACTGTCAACTCGTCATCGCCTTCCAAAGGCTGTATCTTGGAAGGGGGGTCGATTTAAAAAAACTTAAAGGATTCCTCCTTATTTTCATCGAGGAATCAGCTCCCAAAGTCCTCCGCATTTGTATATTATATATTTTGTATGTATATTAACTACAATATTCAAGTTTCATCAAACTCCATAACACGAATATCTTCAATAACACCCCTGTTCACCTCCCGAAGAACAAGAACAATTAAAGAATAGTGAAATTAAACAGTTTCAAGTTGATAAAACCCAATATAATGGTATCTAGTATCCTAGTGAACTTGAAGATTCTATCACGGAAACCATTTATTCATTCAGAATCTCAGGGGGCACTCCAATCTCCTTCTGTTCATAAATAAGCACTACAAATTGTTCTCTAGAAGATAGTAATCGTATGGACTTACTACTACTGGCGCCTCCGATTCGAACACCGAAAGAAAAATTCATGTACGGGATCTCACGATAAACTTCCTTCGATTATGAGGTAAGATGCGTTGACGGATTTTATTATTTAGTTTATAAATAAAATTATCTCAAACTGCATTGGGTGAATGATCGTTAATGTAAAAAATTTAAGAATAGCCCTGAGCAGGAGCTTTTGAGCGCTCGTTCATTGGTGGAGCAATAAGAGTAGGTATTACCTCAAAATTTATATGGGTTTTGAGACCAAATATACAGGGTGTTTCATCATAAACTGGACAAACATATATTTTCGTGTAGAGGACATCGGGAGAATCATTTTTGCCTTATACAATATATCCCCTTTTTCGAAGCATAAGCGAGATACAGGTGTCAAACGTCATTTTTGAGCAAGATTCTTATGAGTGTGGTCAGTTTGTATAACACTTGGTGTAACGGTTTTTCGTCAAATCTCAGTATTTTGGGTCCTCTATCCAGAAAAGTTGACGAACTCCGAAAAAAAATTTACAAAATGGCGGAAAACCTGCAATGTTCCAAATTTTTTTTTAGACATGCCAATAATTTAATCATTTTGACTCTAGAACCCAAAACAATTTTATTTTCAATATTTCAGAGGTCCCAACGAAACATTTGAATGACTGTAGTAACGAAACCGTTCGATATTTTACGATTCTGTTTTCATTTCGTGATTGATAATTCAAGAAGTACAATTGTACAAAATTTCATCCATTTCGAGTGAAATTTTTTCATCGCTGTAGACATGTAAAAAAAATTTTGTTTTCGATTTTTGAAAAATTTTTTCACAGAAAGTCTTAGAAAATTGTGTTCATTCAGAAAACAAAAGTCAATTTGAACACCGCAAACAAAAATTTGGAACATTGCAGGTTTTTCCGCCATTTTGTAAATTTTTTATCGGAGTTCGTCAACTTTTCTGGATAGAGGACCCAAAAATACTGAGATTTGACCAAAAACCGTACACCAAGTGTTATACATAACTGACCACACTCATAAGAATCTTGCTCAAAAATGACGTTTGACACCCTGTATCTCGCTTATGCTTCGAAAACGGGATATATTGTATAAGGCAAAAATGATTCTCCCAATGTCCTCTACACGAAAATATTTTTGTCCAGTTTATGATGAAACACTCTGTATAAATGCAGAATCTCAGCGGAATTATATTCTGAAAATTATTCAAAAAATGAAATATATAAAAAATAAAAAAATTACAAAATTAAATTCCATGGTTCTGATGATACAATTCCTTTGAAATTTTGCATGAACATTCAGTATAGTAGTTTTTCATTCTCGAAATAAATTTCACTCGAATCGGTTATTCTGTAATGAAAAAAGAAGATTCCTTTTCCAATGTTCCAATTGAATATTCTATGCTTCTGTTAATACTATGGCCACAAAATTTTGCATGAATCGGATATCCTGTTATGGAAATATGAAGATTTTTTTTTCAATATTCCAATTGAATTTTCTATGATTCTGTTAGAACTTTGGCCACGAAATTTCGGATGAACATTCAGAATATCAATCACTATTCACAAAATTTAACTCGCATCGGATATCTTTTTATGGAAATATGAAGTTTCTGTCTTCTTCTCTTTTTTTTCAATATCCCAATTGATTTTCTATGGTTCTGTTCCCACTATGGCCACAAAAATGTTGCATGAGGCTTGTTATCAGCATCTTGGCCGTAATATTTCATTCCGATTGGTCCGTAGTTTCTGAGATATTGCTCAGTTGCAGGAACGTCCATTAAAATTTAAAGGTCCATTAAACCCTTAATCCTCCATTAGTTCCTTGTAATAATGGAGGTTTAAATTTAATGGACCTTTAAATTTTAATGGACGTTCCTGCAACTGACACATTGAGAAACAAAATTTTTGATTTGGCTGGTTAAACGAACTCAACCGAGTTATTTGAGACTCGAACTCATCCTGAAAATTTCAAGTCTCTAGGACAATCCCTTTGATAGTTATTGTGCTAACGGATGTGGCGTTAAGTCGATCTTGGTGATCTGTAAATAAAGAGTTTTTTCTTATTTCCTAATATTCCTGATAACCACACAAGTAAACTGAAAAATTAGTATGGTAAGATTTCATCTGTCACGAGCTTTTCAACAGGCCTACACATGACTAAGTTTGCATTTTCAAGAAAAGTTAATTGGAATTGGAGCTAAGGAGTTAAGAAAAAAATTCTCATTTCATTGCCAGAAAACGCGTTCAGGTTCAACTAAAAATCAATGAGGGCTACCGTTTTTTTTCACGCTAGTTGGCGCCTCTGTTGCGTGAGGTCCTGTCAAAGTTCGTTGTACTGTAATTGATTTATTATTATTATAACAAATTCTTAGTTATTTTGTTCAGTGTTATAAGTCGTGTGAAAAGAGTTCGATTCTTATATCATAATTTTTGAATACTGTACAATATCGAGCATGCCGCAGGGTTGTGCAGTTCCTTATTGTTCAGAAAAAAAGGGAGGACTTGAGTTTCCGAACGATAAGACTGTCCTAAAGCGGTTGATGTTACCCTTCCAAAACATTCATAGGTTTGTGAAAAACATTTCAACGATCCTAATACAGAAAACCGTGAGTACCTACCTAATAATCTTTTACGTTATATTGCTTCAGACACTTCTCTTTCATAATTGAATAAATGAAACATAGTTGTATTACTTGTGATCTACTGTTGAAAAATTTTCAGCTATTCCTAAATTGAAACTGAAAGCAATACCCAGCCAATTTTCTGGGTACCAGGAATGTGAGAAAAGATATGAATATAATACTAGTAGAGAGAGTTCTTGAATGCAGAAATAAATTTGAAAATGCAATAATCAGTTCAAGTGTAGAGGAAAGTTAATATGTAGTCAAGAGAGCCCAACTGATACTGATTTTTTGTCGGAACTTGAGAGTAACAGAATCATACTTCGAATTGAAAATCGAATTGGTACAATTTTACTCTGAATTTTACAACCATCAACATTTTATGTTTGTTATCAATCAATTCACTAGATTGAGGAAAACATTTACTGTTAAAATATATATCAAGGACCTGTGTAATAATACTTTCAAATGGAAGTCCTCAGTTAATATACTTCTCATTGATCTTTGAGTTTTTCTTTTTCGTACAACTGTTTTTCTATACATTCACTTATAATGATAAATGGAAGGATTGTGTGAGGATTTATTGTTCTACTCCAACTTTTAACACATTTCAGCTATCACAGGTATCATGTAAGTATGATAAAAGGCAATTACTCTAGGATGGAACCTACATCTGCAATGAACTCATTTAAAATCATGATAATGCCTTTCCACTGGAATGATCATTCCTATCATAGTATTTGGGTCTGTAAGAAGAAAAACCATAACTGTAAGTCTGTAAACTCAATAAATTAGCATACTTCCACAAGAAATGCGTATTGAAACTCCTTTTAGCCCGCCTAATTTGGCACCTATCTTTTGTAACTGCGCGTTTTCAAAGCAGTGATTATTCATTGATCCGTAATTCATATTTGCTGTTATTAATCTGAATATGTATGTGAAATTCCTCATATCCGCGTAAAGATTGAAAAGAAATAATACAGATTCACAATTACGTTTGGATATTTGACAATTCAAATCAATGTAAACCTCACGCAACACTAGCGCCTCTAGCGGAAAATTCATACGCGGTATCCCTCATTCACGTGTTTCAGATTAACTTCAAGTCTCTGGTTTTGAAGATATTAATTTTATTAGGAACTTTCACTCAACCTGTATATACAGGATGTCTGTAAATGCGAGGGACTTAGGGAGATGATTCCTCGATGAAAATAAGCAGGAGTAGTTCATATAATTTTTTTCGAAATCACCCTCCCTCCCAGGTACAGCCTCTTGAAGGCTTTTCGCAAAACGGTTATGTGGTTATTTGTAAAAAGACTAAACTCCTTATTTACAAGACACTGGACTGGACGATGTGGTACAATTGAATAGACACCACTAGATCACTTTCTCTGGGGTTGGCTCGAAGAAAAAGTTTGTCAAAACAAGTCATTTCATATCGAAGATCTACAAAATAGGATTAGACTGAAAACCAATAACATACCCACTGATACCATTCGGAATTCCATAGACGAGTTTCACCATCTTCTGGGACTTCAGGGAGCCAAGGGGATATTCAGCATCTACTATTTGCATTTGGGAAAGAATAGTAGGAGGGATGCAGCTAAGTGGTTGAAAAAATTAATTAATCTTACAGTTAAAATATTCAAAATCAATTCACGTGTTTCATCTTTTTTCATGTCACTGCTTCAAAAGTTATCAATTTTATTGAGGACTTTCGCTCAACCCGGTATAACAATGAAAACTGTAAGAATCTGAATATTGTATAATAACACATTTCTACTCAAAGAAAAAATATAGTAGCTTCCACTGATGCACCGAATATTTCATCTGTGTCGAATATAGCTTGGCTCCCGTACATATCAAACACAGGAGATACGAAAGCCAGAAGCGCCATGCCAAACTCCCTAGCCGAGTTTATAAGAACGGCGGACGAGCCATCGCTCAGCCAGAAGATCCACCTCGAAGGACCAAAATTTCTTGAACGCGGGGCATCGTTCACGGATTTCGCGCGTCTAAATGTGAACCAAACGCGTCTAATTGATAACATCTAGCGGCTTGTGTTCCGACCAAGATCATCACAGTTCGCCCCGTGAACTCATTCGATAAAGCACACTCGCGAACATGGCTTCCGCGCTCCTTCTCACGATGCTCAATGTCTCGATTATAGGGTGTCCTATGTCGAAGGACATCCTGCCATGCACCTGCAAATGGACATCGGGTCCCACGTGAAAACGTTCAGTGTACAGGCCTAAATTCTTACAACGACGTTTACACGGCTCTTCACGGACATTTTGGTGTGCACGACAGGGTGGCTCTGAAAGTGCTTGGTTCCAATCTTCACGATATGCCGCCGGGGTCCTTCAAAAGCTGAACATGTCTATTGTGAATCTGCAGCTGAACCACGATAATATGGAGTAAGTGAAAGTGCTGCTTGATATATTCATCATAAAACACAGGGTTGGGCGAAAATCCTTAAAAAAATTATATGAAATAAATCAGTGACTTAAAAAAAGCAGAAACACGAGAATTAATTATTTCTAAGTAAACATAGATGTTTTAGCAAGAGTATTAAAAAATTACTCTAACCCCTTAGCTGCACTGCAAGCCCACCTAATTTTTTTGATATGCAGACATAAGTCGTGTGAAGGCTAATTGGAAAGCTCCTGACAGTTATCATATTATTCGGTTTTATTGTACTTATGTGGTTATTAGAAATTAAGATAAAACTTATCGAAAACTAAAAATATTTAATTCGGTCTTAGTCTCTTAGTGCTATCTAAGAGTGCTCTTAACTTGGCATGCTCTCAGGCGATGGTAAAACTCGTCTTAAGAATTCCGAATGGTATTTTTAAGATCTTCAATATTCGCTGGCTGTTTTGATAAACTTTGAGACATCCCTAAAAACAAAACATCACCAGAGAAAGTAATCTAGTGGCGTTAAGTCGATCTTAGTGATCTGCAAATAAAGAGTTTTTTCTTATTTCCTAATATTCCTAATAACCACATGAGTATACTGAAACATTATTATGGTAAGTTCCCCAACTGTCACGAGCTTTTCAACGAGCCTACACATATATTTGCATTTGCAAAAAAGGTAATTGGAGCTAAGGAATTGAGAAAAAAAGTCTCTGGTTTCAAATATATTAATTTTATTGGGAACTTTCGCTCAACCTGTATACAAATGCGAGGGACTTAGGGAGATGATTCCTCGATGAAAATAAGCAGGGGTAGTTCATATAAATTTTTTTCGGAATCGACCTCTCTTCCAAAATACAGCCTTTGGAAGGCGATGACGAGTTGTCAGTTTTTAATTTTTTTAGGAGTCCTAAATAACACCGAGCGATAAAACTATACAAAATATGATTCATTAAATAGATGTTACTCAAACAATTTTTTTGATCCCATAACTTTAATATTAGGTGTTGAAAATAAAAATTCTTTATGATTTTCCTTCAAAATTGTTTTCGATTTTCGAAAAATAAATTCCTTATGGTTTCTCATTCAATTCTGGAGAAAAAGAGTCTCTTGCAAAATTTCTATCCAGTAGATACTTTTCTCGAAAAAATAAAACTTACAAGCAGTTATGATCACTGTTCATTCCATTTAATCGTATGTTCCATAGAATGAATATTCTAAGATATTGTTTATGCTCAAAATTGGTTTGTCAATTATGCTTATTAATCGAAAGAAAGTTATATTTGTGAAATTAAAATATTACGGATATAATTTTTTCCGAATAAGTGATTAAACCTTCAGAAAGATTTGAAGAACATCTTTATCTCCTGTCATAGACATAAAATTTTCTTAGAATATTCATTCTATGGAACACTTATGTACGATGAAATGGAATGAACAGTGATCATAACTGCTTATAAGTTTTTATTCTTTCCGAGAAAAGTATCGACTGTATCGAAATTTTGCAGGAAACTTTTTTTCTGCAGTATTGAATGGGAAACCATATAGTTATTTTCCTAACGGGAAAAACACTTTCCGCACGAGTTAGGAACAATATTTTTTCTACAAGCGCTTATACGAGATCAAATACGCTTATACACAGATCAAATGTGAATTGATCATTCTAAATACACATAATGACAAAAGTCAATTCTTATTCATATGCCGTTTCCATAGTAACGTCGTCGGTGGCATAGAGATATATCATTATTCAGTTTATTCTTTAGAAAAAGCGTGCGAGAAAAACCCTTGCTAATCCATTACCACACGCATTTGCGTGCGGTAATGGAATAGCAGGGGTTTTTCCCACACTGTTTGGCAATGTGACTCTTTACGAATTGAAATACGTGCGGGAAAGAGAATGAAAGTGCACGCTTGTAGAAAAAGAGAATTTTAGTTTTCGAAAATCTATCTCACGAAAACAATTTTTGAACGAAAATCATAGGGGATTGTTATTTTCAACCCCTAATAATAAAGTTATTAGATCTGAAAAAATTGTGTGAGTAACATTTACATGTGTAGTTTTATGACTCAGTGTTTTTAAGAAGCCGTAAAAAAATTTAAAATAGTCAACTTGTCATTGCCTTTCGAAGGATTATCTTGGAAAGGGAGTCGATTTCGAAAAAAAATTGTATGAACTACCCCTGCTCATTTTCATCGAGAAATCATCTCTCAAAGTCCCTCGCATTTGTTTACAGACACCATGTATACATACAGGGTAAGTCGTACTGAATATTGAAGTACGTTATTTTTCAGGTCATTTCTGATGAATTTGATCCTATATATAATATGTCATCCGAAATTTCCCGTTATTGAAACATTGAGTTTTGAAGATTTTTATTCGAAATCCCCCATTTTTTGTGTTTTTTCCCTTTTTTTCCAGAATTAGAGCTCCTAAGGTCCGTTTTTTATGAGTTCAGTAAGAGAGGATACCAACTAATGGAAACGAAAACCGAACCTAACAGAAACAGTTAAAAAGCAGCTCGACGAATGTTATATTGAAGAATTTTCACCGAATGTGTGCCTCGCCGGCCATGTTATGTGTCCGCTTCTTCAAATCAATTTATTCGAGTAATTTTCGGCCAACCACGCTCGAACATTCTGTATCCAAATCTAATTTTTCGGGCAGGAAGTATGGCATGTATTTTATATGATGACCATCCACACTTTTAGACTGAATCTCCTTTGTGAGTCTTTCTGTTTGTAACCAAAAAATCGGAATTACATTTATTATTAAAAAATTAATGCTATAACGTATACAGGGTGTTGAATAAGGTATCAATAATTTGATATCCTAATCCTCAGATGATTTTATTACATAAGGTTCTCATGTACCATGCGTCTCATTGTTTCCGAAATACCGAGTGTTGAAATGTAGAGAAAAAATTGGTTTTTAAAAAAATTTTTGAACAGTTAACTATTTCATTTGCGTTTTGATATAGGTTACAAGTACGCATAAAACACATTTTTGAGTTCTAAATTAGCCTCCATTATTTTCACTATAAATTTGCTCAAACAAAAGTCTGTACGGACGCCACTAGTGAAAGTAAAAAATAATTTTGAATCGATAGAAATGTGTTTTGATGAATATTCATAAACGCAAAGAAATATCGTGTATGGTGTCGAAAATATTTTCGAAAAACAAATTTTTTCCTTAATTTCAACACCTTGTATTTCAGAAACATGCGTCAAAAACACATAGTCCATAGGAACTTTACGTCATGAAATCATCGGAGGATTTAGATCCCGAATTTATGGTACCTTATTCCGGAAGACTCTGTATATGCAGTTTGTATACTTTTAAAGAGCCTCACTTCAAGAGGACTTCATTCACATCATTCCGAGCATCATTCAACATGTTACCCATGGTCGGAACCATTTCGTAGATCACAAAATCTCTCAAGTTTTCCATCGAATCAATCATACTGCAGTTATTCTTGTAACCGCAGTATGGAAAAGGCAAATAATTTGCTACAAGATAAAAGTACCGAATGCCAAAAAGTTCTTAATGTGGGCTTGGTGAGGAGATGAATATCCGTTTTTAGATATGTGGTCAAATTCAATGAAGCCAGAAAGATAATTGAAGCGTAAATGATTTTATCCACGACTATTGTCCGTCCATTGTACGTCTCTGTGCTAGGCCATTAATCACAAGGGAATAATGAGATTATAATTCACAGCTGTCATATTCTTCATAGGTTTAGCTCTGATATAATATTCTTTAAATTGATATTTCTTCAGTATTCTCAAAGTATTCCAACTAACAAAATATATAAGTATACCTTGTCAATCAAAGGCCAAATCTACTTTCATTATATCAATTGTAGGTTTTTTTATTACAAAATATACAATGACAAGTTCTCCAAAAATTTCTCAGGTGTCAACTTGACTTTTTCCACGTTTGCTTGTCGCGGTCGCCAACTGTTAAAATCTTCAAGAAATATATTCAGTAGTCCTGGATGAAGTATAGTATGCTACTCGCGTATAAAAAAATAGCTATCATTATACGCTCGTTGTATATATACTATTATGGAAAAGCTTCGAATAATTCGTGACTAGAACTATGTTAGTCCACTAGGTTTATCCTTAGACTAAGTATAAATGTAAGTATGTATTATAGTTTACCACTCAAGGTAAGAAATAAACCAACTAACTACTTTTTACTCTGAGGTTCACTTCGTATAAAATAAAAACATTCTTTCAGCGACAAAATTTCGACAGCTTTCAAATTGAAAATAGCTTCGATAGAAGATATTTTTCAATTTTAAAACTTGATTCAATTACCTGATGAGAAGATATTTGTTCAAATCGAAAATAGTCTTCCGATTGTTTTAAAGAAGTTCGATCATTAAAGCTCTACCATCGATTTGACTTCTACATCTTGTTGACAATTCGTTTCAGCATCTACTACCATAAAAATAACCTATTCCAAGAAAAACAGATAAACATCACATATCCTTTGAGTATTCTTTGGAAATTATCGGTCATGGAGGAACTAGATAGTGTTTGCTGACGTTTTCGCATATTCTCTTAAAATAAATGATAAGAAATTGTTTACCAGTTGATAAAGGTTAGTGAAATTTATAGAAACAGTATTCATTGGTCGTTCGATGATATGGAGGTGCGGTTTCGAAAATGATCCGACATGTCGAATGTGAAATTCAATAAGATGGGTTTCGCCATTACCTATGAACTTCTTATGAATTTTTCGAACCGTAATTACTTCAGTTGATATTCCTGAAATTTCAGACGTTTTTTATTCAGTTTGAAGGTACCAAGACCACGAGAATGTGTTGTGCAGTTTTCTTATGCGCTCGTTTCTAGAGAAACAGCGTGCTATAGTTTTGCTTTAATATCTGAAAACTTCGAATTTCAGCCGGAAGTGGTCTCGAACGTTTCGGTTAGAGTCCCGATGAATAATACGGAATCAAAATCAATTCTGTCCGGCCGGCCATCCTCACTATAACTTTCGAAGGGAAGAAACTAGAGATTTGAAATTTTAAGAGAGGGTGCAGGATCGGATTAGCTTCTCGAATATTTTCAAAGTTAACAATACTGATTCGATCAGGTTCGTATCTCGACTCCTTTCGTTCGTGTTCGAAAGTTTAAAAAAAGTGCAGTGGCCAGATTATTCATCAGTAAGGGCCGATTGCACAGTTATCGTTTTAATCCTCCGTTAAATAAGCCTTCTTTAGAATTTTTAATCCTAGATTAACTTTTTCTCTTGCACCGTCGTCCAAATTCCCCTGATTAAATTGTATCTATGGTTCTGGTCATTTCCTTGTGAAATGTGGAATTAGTTGGTATTTCTGTGTTCTTTTTTTACTATTTCTCTTTTTTTGGACCTAAATTGTTATTATTATTGTTGTTATTTAGTACTTGGTACATGATATAAAAATACAAATATTCATGGTTTGGTATTCAACAGTTCTACAGTAAGAAAGCTACGCCCTTGAATTAGCAAATAATGCGCAGATTAATAGCATCATGACAGAGTTTCTGTATCTCATTTATTTTTTGAGTAATGGTCCTTGAAAAATCGAAAAACTTTGACCTTTGCGAAAAAAAACAAAATCTAAACTATTGGCGATAAGTGAAAAAAATAAATTTATTTCGTAAACGATTTACAATAAAAATTAGCAACCGTCCATTGTTATCCTTCTGGCTGTTACAACACTACAAAGTGGGCCTGTTTTTCAAGATTTTTCCACAAGAAGTCGAGAAGTCGATTATTTGGAGAAATAATTATTTTATGAAATAACTATAGGCGTATTCGTTTTGCCGATTTAATAAATAAAATAACGATTTTTTTAGCTATAGCGAATACGCAATCATTTTTTCCATAGGAAAATTATTTTTCCAAATAATCGAATAATTGAATTGGTCATCCTTCTGAACCTTTTTACGGAGGTGAATTCATCTGAATTTTGAAAGTGATTGGATCCAGGATAAATACGTTTCGGAAATCCAAAATTAATGATTTCTAAAATACTCATATAATCTCCTAATGAAATTTTGTCTTTCATTTCAATTATTACAAAAATAAAAAAACCAAATGAACAGACTTCAGGAATTATGAATCAAAACTGTCAAACGTGTACGAAAAAAGATGTTTATAGGTTAACGGCTGGATTAAGCCACCGATTTTAGCGGCTTAAATGTTACTATTCGTTAAGCCCATTAACGGAGGATTATTATACTGTGCAAGACAAGAATGGGCCTCAACTGTGGATTAAGAGTTAAACCTTCGTTAACTAGTACGGTGCAATCGGCCTTAAACCAAACCGAGGTGTTTAAGACTACTGCAGTCTCAAGATTAGAAATTCACAGACATTTGGACAAAGCTGTAGCACACCGTATCCTGAGGATAATCACGCAAAAAAGGTTGCAAAAGAAGGAGATCCCAAATTTTAAGACTAGTGGCGAATACTGACGCAAAATTGATACCTTCCAAAATACCTAAAGATTCATATTAAAAATAATACGAAAGAATAAATCATTTGGAAATCGTCCGAACGCTTTTTCTTTGAGAAAGTAGCATTTTCTTGCTTAGTCCAGATATTACGTAGGTACTTCCCGGATTAAAACGGTACGTATCATGAAGTTGTTGATCATTAGGTACTGGGGTTTTTCTATTTGACTGATTATGAATAAATCACTTCCTTTCGACATAATAATACCCATTAATCACAAGGGAATAATGAGATAATAATCACTGCTGATTAATAGATTAAGCTTTTGATATAATATTCCTTAAATTTGTATTTCTTCAGTATTCTAAAGTACTGCAACTAACAAATATGGGTATACCTTGTCAATCGAGGGCCAAATCTACTTTTATTATATCAATTGAAGCATTTTTTATTAGGTATTAAATATACAACGACCAGTTCCCCAAAAATTTCTCATGTGTCAACTTGACTTTTTCCACGCTTGTCATAGAAGGGTCTTGTCGCGGTCGCAAAATGTTAAAATCTTCAAGAAATATATTCAGTTGTTGTAAATAAAGTATAGTATGCAACTCGCGTATAAGGGCTGTTATTCACTCGGTGATTTGGGCCACTGGACTACGGCTCGTGACCTAAACTTCCCCTTAAATAATAGCTATCATTATACGCTCGTTGCATAATATACTATTTTATGTGTCATTAAATGAAAAGTTGTTTCGTTACTTAGTAACCTTTAAAACATATCCTATTTAAAAGTAGCTTTAGGTAATGACGCAGATGTGATAAAAAGCATTTTATTTGATGGGAAAAGCAGAGGATGACATCCATGTATTAATGAAAGATCCTGTATGTGTGTGTACTTTTTGATATTATTAACCTCCATTTTATTTTCAATTTGTCGAAAATTAAACACGAAGCCTTCAAAAATATACATATAAAATTTTTTGAAGTTATTTTCTTCTAGACTCAAGTTTAAATGCCATACACATATAGAAAACGAGAAATCAATCAAGTCTGGAATATGATGGATAGATCGAGTGACAAATGATGGACTAAGTACCAGAGATAACCCAATAGCCCTTTGATTAATATTCAATTACGCTCGGAGATACATGACTGACTCCTTGTCTCTAATCAGAACCAATAAATTAGTCCTAGAAAAGTAAACAATCTTCTGTATTATTTATGTTTTTCACACATTTCACCATGTTTTTGTCTCTCGGATGGTAACAGTTTTGCAATTCTCAATGAATTACTCCTAAGAATCTTTTGTTTTGTTGTTTATACTTTGTTTTCATATTTTGCATATTCTTTTGATATAATGGTAATTGTTGTTAAAATATTACTTTTGAATGAAATAAAAATTATTGAAATTGAATCAGAAATTATATCGATTTTTTTAAGTCAGCTTTTCCACAAAAAATTATTGAAATAAGCAATCGAATTCAAACGACCAGAATTGGCGGCATTCAGTTCATTGACAACTCCAACAAGTAACTATGATGTGAATCGTCATCCCCACTATTTATGCTTGCCCGTACGTTATCGTGGCGCTATATTCGAACTTACAAGTAGAAGTAGCAAAATCACATTTTCAATAATCAATAAAAAATTAATCACTTGAATTTTTAGGTGAGTAATTGGAAAGGTATACATATACAGAGTGTCTGCAAACAAATGTGAGGTAGGTACTTGGGCAGATGATTCATCGATGAAAATAAGCAGGGGTAGTTCATATAAATTTTTTTCGAAATCGACCCATCCAAGATAAGTACAGCGATGAATGAAAATTCATGCGTTTAACAGTAACGCAGGCATAATATATCATTATTTATTGATAAGTACAGCCTTTGGAAAGCCATGACGAGTTGAAGTTTTCAATTTTTTTAGGAGTCCTGAAAAACACTGAGTCATAAAACTATACATAATATAATTCATTAAATAGATGTTACTCACCCAATTTTTTTGATTCCATAACTATATTATTAGGGGTTGAAAATAACAACACCCTATGATTTTCGTTCAAAATTTGTTTTCGAGGGATAGATTTTCGAAAAATAAAATTCTCTTATGGTTTCCCATACAATTCTGGAGAGAAAAGTATCTTGCAAAATTTCGAATCAGACGATACTTCTCTCGAAAAAAATAAAAACTCACAAGCAATTATGATCACTATTCATTTCATTGAATAAGTGAAAATTGTAGAAAGAATCATAGAAAATCTTTTTCCTTCTGTCAAAACCAATTTTGAGCATGAAAAATATCTTAGAATATTCATTATTTTATGGAACATACGATGAAATGGAATGAACAGTGTATAATAACTGCTTGTGAGTTTTTATTTCTTCCGAGAAAATTATCAAAATTTTGAAGGAGACTTTTTTCTCCAGAATTGAATATGAGAAAATTTCATTTTCCGAAAATCTATCCCACGAAAACCATTCGAAGGAAAATCATAAGGGGTTGTTATTTTCAAACCCTAATAATAAAGTTATGAGATCAAAAAAAATTGTGCAACATCTACTTAATGAATCATATTTTGTATAGTTTTATGGCTCAGTGTTTTTTAGGACTCCTAAAAAAATTAGAAACTGTCAACTCGTCATCGCCTTCCAAAGGCTGTGTTTTGGAAGGGAGGTTGATTTCGAAAAAAAATCATATGAACTACCCCTGCTCATTTTCATCAAGGAATCATCTCCCTAAGTCCCTCACAGTTATTTGAAGACACCCTGTATTTAACACTACTCTTAATGCTGCCACATGAAGAAAAGCCGTTTTTTGACATACTGAAAATGCCCATTCGATAATGTATCCTTTATACTTTCATATTTATTGATAACTAGCGACTCGCCCCGGCTTCGCATGGGTGCAATGCTGATACTAACGCTATACGTCCCGCAATTTTTAAATCTGTAATCTTCGAAAATATTCACTTAAATCATACGGTGTAAAGGGCCATATATTAAATGAACAATGTATTGGTAAAATCGCTTCGAAAATTAGCCATTATTTGTCGTAACAAGTAAATGACAAAAAAAAGGTATTGTGGGTTATCCACAATTTCAGTAGCTATGGCGTCATGCGCTTTTTGACACGATCACGCTAGATTTCCGCGGGAATGAGGTATTTTCCCGCCGTAAAAAGTAGCCTGTGTCCGTGCCTAGGATCCTATCTTTATATTAACCAAGTCTTATAAAAATCCGTTCTGATGACGTTAAGGCGTGAACGAGGTAAACTTTTAAAACAAACGATTGAAAATCACTAACTTAATTAGTTTTCTGCCTACTGCCTACGCCTCAAGTACGATAGCATGAATATTAATAGCTCATATCCTTTTCTAGGTTACTATCTATCACCTAACTAAATTTCATCGTTCAGCCGTTTAGGCATGATAGAGCAAAACTCCCAGCAAAAACCATAAAAAAATCACTAATTCAATTCAGTTTTCTGCCTACTTCCTACCCCTAAGTACGATGACGTGATCACTTTGATCTTATATCCGTTTTTAGGTAACCATCTATTACCTTACCAAGTTTCATCAAAATCTGTTCAGCCGTTTAGACGTGAAAGAGCAAAAGTCCCAACAAAAACGACTAAAAATCACTAACTCAATTTAGTTATCTGCCTACTGCCGTCCCCCTAAGAACGATGGCGTGATTATTCATAGCCTATGACCATTTCTAGGTTATCATCTATCACCATACCAAATTTTATCAAAATCCGTTCAGCCGTGAAAGAGTAACAGACAGACAGACAGGCAGAGTTACATACTTTCGCATTTATAATATTACTATGGATTATTAGCGATGATAAAGTATACATAGTCCATTCACGAAAGGTTGAGCCGTCGGTTAGCCATGAAAATTTGGCGTATTCCACTGTGTATATTAAAATTTTAGGTTATGTTCTTTATTTTCTTGTCAGATTAATACGCAATGTTGTCAATATTGCATAGAATTGTCTGATAACGGGATAACGGGTACATTCGGCAACGTTGACTTTATTTTACGTTATGACAGCAAATACTGCCAACTTCAGATAAATAAAGAAACGCCTACTATGTGCTCAACTTTTCGTGAACGGACTATACATACAATTTTTACTGATTTTCTGATTCATATAATTTGCTTCGAAGTTCCCCATACGATAATCCATAAATGGACGAAATAAGAAATGATACTTAATTTTTTTGGGAGTTTCGAATAATTTAATCGATTAAGGGACATCCAAAATCTTTTAATCTTATGAGTCTTTATTCAGATTAGATAAGATTTCATTGTGGTCGACAACAGCTTTTCTGCACTGCGTTTGATGAGGTATTTTGTGTTACATATTGAAAGTTTTTAGTTTTTATACGTCTTCTGAAAAACACTGAGTCATAATAATAATACATAATATGAAGCAGTATCAGTAAGTAGATGTTACTCACACAAATTTTTCAGATCTCATAATTTTATTATTAGGGGTTGAAAATATTATGGTTTCCTATTCAATCTGAAGAAATAAGTCTCCTGCAAAATTTCGATACAGTCTATCCCACGAAAATAATTCTTGATGAAAATCATAAGGAGTTGTTATTTTCAACCCCTAATAATAAAGTTTTGGTATCAAAAAAAATTGTGTGAGTAACATCTACTTAATGAATCATATTACGAGTATGTATAGTTTTATGACTCGGTGTTTTTAGGACCCCTAAACAAAATTAAAAACTGTCAACTCGTCATCGCCTTCCAAAGGCTGCATTTTGGAAGAAGATCGATTTTCGACAAAATGTATATGAACTACCCCTGCTTATTTTCATCGAGGAATCATCTCCCTAAGTCCATTTAAGTTGTTTACAGGCACCCTGTGTAATCTATACCCACTGTATTATAACTTGTTTCACTAAATAAACATTGTAATTATATTTTACTGACGGCTCGAACCAGTAAAGGCACAAAAGTAGAAGTATTGAATGCTAAATGGTACTCGGGCTCATTGGGTTTATATCAAAAAGGATTTCATGCGGAAATTCACTCAACGGACGATGCGCTCAGTTTGACTTGAAATGATGCTTACAGAGATGCGACAAAGCGATATACTCTTACTGACAAGCCGCTTTCAAACTATAACGGGGAAAATTCAAAGATGCTATGGGAGTGTATGTTAATGTCAAAAGAACTAGTCAAAAGTATTATGGGATCTTGTGGATTCCGTGATATTCAGTAATAAAGAGAAACGACAACGTAAATAAAATTTCCAATTATCTATTAGGAGCAGAGTCATTTTGTGACATAGGGTAAGTATGCCCATGTTGGCACCCTTAACGAATTATTTACATATTTCATTAAAGGAATATTTTTCTATGTCATCGAATGTACAGATTTACTGCTACTCGTATGCATTTTTATATCAATATAAATTTTTCAAAATTTGGATTATAGCACTTTTTAAAATTTGGCCACGGGTGCCATCATAAGATCACGTATGTCCTTTGATGGCATGTTACTGGAAATAAAATGATATTATTTATTGCAATGTTTCATTGAAGAAAATAGCAGTTCCATTTCATGAAAATGAAAATACAAGTGTAAAGGAACTAAATTTACATTCTTTGTCATCGTCAAAATATAAAAATATAATTTTTATACGCACAATTCACATACGAATATGATTTGCACTAGCACACTCGGTATGGCACCAGCTGGCACATTTCTGGCAACGCAACCAATTCTCCCTTGGTCGAGACATGGACAACAGCGTATAACAATAAAGACAAGCGGCATCCGAATCAGCGTCATAATGTCTTTCTTCATTTTTCTCACTTTCTTCTACGAACTTAATCTGTCTCTTGACCTTTCTAGCTAGCTTCTCTCTCTTTCTTTGTCTTCTCTTCTTCTTCAAACTTCTTTTCTTTTATGTCAGGGGTTGTATGGAGGATTCCAACTTTTCCTCGTTTTCTTCCTCTGTTCACTTTTGATTCTGCAACGGCAGCTGACAGTGGTGAGAGTTCTTGTATGATTTTCAATGATCTGATACTTCACTAGAAACCATTTTCATTATTTTCGGATACCTCTAATATTTCTTGCGAAGTACCAGGCTTTGGAAGAATCGTCTCTTGATCTTGATTCTTTTTCGTTTGATGACACCTTATGCTATCATAGGAACACTCTGGCTATGCCATCATAAGCATAAGTAACATATATTTTTCAACAAAGCGAAAAAGGTACTGAAAAGACGAAAAAACCTAAAACTTTCACACTTAAAGCATTGTTATAGAGTGATTGAAGGAAAGTATAATTATTTTTTACACAGATTTTTTAAATATCCAAATAAAACGAAAAAGAATGAAATAACTATCATATATCAACACCTACCGAAATGATTGAACTCTTATAACAGTCACAAATTGCCACGTATTCAAGGTATAACTACGTATATCAAGTGTAAATGACATCTGGCTTACAAACTCAGTAAATATAAGTTTGTTCAGTTAATGTTAACAGACTTCTTTGAAGTGTGCCATCATAAGCAGGATAGGCATACTTACCCTAGGTACCAACACCCATAAAGAAAAACTCACGAGTAAAGGGGAATTCAGAAATAATTCAATTGGCCAAGAGCATTCTTTAAAATTCCTAGAGAATTTATTTGCTGCGAGATTACAGTATCCATAAAATTTCAGCATGGTCAAGCAACCCTTACTCACCGGACTCATGACAGAACACAATGATCACGAAATGGAATTACCTGAGAGAAATTGTAGAGAAGAAGTTGAAATTTTTGGAAACCTGTAGCATGTCTCACATATTATGTCATCTAAGGTTTATTGTAATGCGAAGAATACTCTCATTAATTCAAAAAAGAAACCTGAGTTAGCTTGAAAGCATTACAATCAAATTTGTATAGAACAATAATAAATCTTTCACTTCGGGAGTACTATACTATTACCCTTGAATCACTTCTTAACATATGTATAAACATTCCGTATGAAGAGTTCAATTACCAATTTTGTATGTTTACGTAAATCCTAAATTGAAAAATTGGTTTGATCATCTGTTTCCGCCTACTATCCAGATATTGCTTGAATATATTTTCGACCTTCTTGCGGTTTCTTAAATGAATACATTTCTGGTTAATTCCAGAATTCGAAGCATCCACTCAATGCGAGGGTCTTTGGGAGATGATTCCTCGATGAAATATGCAGGGTAGTTCATACAATTTTTTTTAAATCGACCCCCCTTTCAAGATAATACCATTTTTATAACTGAGTAATTTATTTTATCCCATTTTGACGTTTAAAGATGACAATATTCAACCCATTGGTAACAAGGGTAAGTTGACGTTTATCCACTGAGTGAATTAAATTTTTTTTAATTCACTAGTGGGATAAAATGTTCACCACTTACTTTCTACGTATCCCCTGGAATGTTGCTTCGAAAAGGCAGTGACTTGGTGAAATCTGCCGATGTCTATTTTTTTTCAGAGCCAACATTTTCTTAAGTTGTGAATAGTAGGACCATAAAGACGACGATTTAACTTTCTTGGATTGTTCGAAATTATACGCCAAAATTATTTTTTCATTGACACCTTCGGCTTTTTTATTATTTCTCCAGGCACAAAATGCCGTATATTGCTTTTCGTACAATATTTTCGATTTTAATGAAATTACTGCTTCTGCTGCCTCATTTGCTTCTTGTATAATGCACTCAGGAACTACAACCTCGTCGTCACCGCTCAACATTTTTTGGGAACAAAAATTCTTTGACTGTTCTATAATTTTCATTGACACTTGCAAACAATTAATTACATAGTGCCCTAGCAACCATCGTTCGAAGGGAAATCTCGGTATGAATTTGAATTATATATACCTAATATTTCCTCTAAAAAGTATTCATTATTTGAATTTTCATCAAAATGGGATAAAATTTTGTATACGACACGTGAGTTAAAAATGTTTATTCACTCGAAGAAATTAACCCACTCGCCCAACGGGCTCGTGGTCAAACTTTCTTCTCATGAATTAACATTCATTTAACTCACTTGTTGTATAAATAACTATTATTACTGCAGATTATTTATTAAAAAATGAATCGAAATCTTCTGAAACTGAAAATTGAAGAAAGAATTATAGAAAATCTTCTTTCTTCTGACAAAACCAATTTTGAGCATAAACAATATATTAGAATATTCATTCTATGGAACATACGATGAAATGGAATGAACAGTGATCATAACTGCTTGTAAGTTTTTGCAAGAAACTTTTTTCACCAGAATTGAATGGGAAACCACAATAGAATTTATTTTTCGAAAATCTATCCCTCGAAAACAATTTTGAAGGATAATCATAAGGGGTTGTTGTTTTCAACCCCTAAAAATTAAGTTATGGGATTAAAATAATTGTGTAAGTAACATCAACTTAATTATTCATATTATGTATAGTTTCATAACTCAGCGTTTTTTAGGACTTCTAAAAAAAGTTAAAAACTACCAAGATCCAAGGAAGGGATGTCGATTTCAAAAGAAAATTATATGAACTAGCCCTGCTTATTTTGATCGAGGAATTATCTCCCTGAATCCGCATTTGTATAGTAGGGTTATTGCGAGTAGTTTTAAAATATCCTTTTTTTGGAATTTCCACGAAATTTTTCACATTTCTTCGTATGGTTATTGAACAATTAAGGATAAAATTTTGACCGATTGAATTTAAGGTTTTGAAAATAATACATAATCAAAACATAAAATTTCAAACCTCCATACTCGAAAACCATTAACCAACTTACATAGCTATTCCAACCACAATTGTTCCGCGAGAATTTTAACTTTTTAGCTCATTCTGTTCGAAAGTCACTGGCGCAGCACGGGGGGGGTGCTTTGGGGCTGCAGCCCCCCCCAAAGATGAATTTTCTTCGTTATTCCTTTCTTCTTCATTTTTTCGAAACTTTAGTATTTGTTGTATCATCAAGAATTGTTTAATTCAGCCCCCCCCAAAACAAAATCCTGGCTACGCCACTGTCGAAAGTTTTGGTGTTTTGTGGACGTTAAGACATAATTCTTTTGGTTTCGGATTCTTAATCAGTAAGTCTAACCGAGTCAGTTAAAACAAACTCAAAATTCAAACAAATAAAGGCACGCCATTTGCTTATGAACAACAGTATCATAGTACAGTAGAACTCCAATTATCCGAATTAATGGGGACCGGCACCCATTCGGATAATCAAATATTCGGATAATCGGAGTTCTTTAAAAAAATTGCCATTGGAGAGAAAAAAAGCTACGTTTTGATATTGCCCTATTTTTTTATTGAATTAAATGAAAGAAACATGATATTTTCACATGTTTTAAGGACAATAGTGAGCGAACGCGCAAACACTGGCTTCGCGGGGGAAAGAATAATAGCGCACTTAGACTTTTTTTGGAAAAAAATTTTTCTGTAAGTGATAATCGGCGATTCGGATAGTCGGACTTCGGATAATTGGAGTTCTACTGTATTACTACTAAAGGGGTTTCCAATAACAGGTGTAATTTTGATATTCAATATCAATTCAATATATTTTCATTATAAATGATTGGATGTTTATTTCATTATAAAGAAAGAGCTGTGACGTTAATAGTGGAAAATAACATCAGGCAAATGACCACCACGACCACGCTTACAGGACCATATCCTTTTAATGAAATCTCGGCCCTATGTCTTCGATAGCCTGACGAATTTCATCTTTGAGGTTTTGAATCGACGCTGGGCTATTGGCGTAGACCTTTTCTTTCAAGGCCCCAAAGGTTGAAGTCGCAAGGTGTTAAATCACAAGATTTCGGGCCTCATCACTCAAGATGATTTTTCGATGGAATTACGGATCATTTTCATGCATGTCAACGACCCCAATCAGCAGAGACACGACGTTGTTGATGATCGGCCGGCTTGAGTTCTTGTGTTAACTGAACTTTATAAGCCTTAAGACCCAAATCTTTATGCAAAATACGGTTACTGACGTTTGTTGAATGCCTAATTGCAAAGAACGACGAGGAATGGACAAACCTGGGTTTTCTTCAACATTTTCGGCTACAGCAGCAATATTCTTGGCTCTTTTTGAGCGACGTGTACCGGTTTCATTTTTCACATCACTAACTTGTCCCAACAGCTCGAATTTTTCCACCAATTTCTTTATTGCTGTCCGACAAGGTGCTTCACGATGACTCAAAATGTTCGAGTTTTACGAACCGTGTCTGCTAAATTTTCACCATTTTTATGGTGTATTTCAATGCGTTCTTGAAGCGTATATTGTTCCATTTTTATTAATGGCGTAGTTTCTACTTGTCAAATGCCAAAAAATGACAGCTACAATCGTGACATCTACCATAATAGCGGGCTATTCAAAATACACCTCTTATTGTAAAACCCTTTACCTGCTAGAAATTATTTTTTTCGGACTTTGACATCACGTATTTCAGTAACGAAGCAGTTTCGGAACCATTATTGTATGAACTTTTCTTCTGAAAATAAACTGGAAAGTCTCTCTTTTTGTCCTGTGATGACGATATTCCGAAACACTCTGTATAAGTATATGAAGACCTTTCTACTTTTAACAATTTATTTTTATATTTAAAAAATCTTACTGATTGCATCATTATCGAAATACCGATCCACAATGACGAGTGGAAGCAGAAAACTCATAGATTGTTTTTTTGTTTATCACCTCTGAAATGCATTGCTCCCACCTGTTAGTCGGTCCCTTTGCGTGAGCAGGCAGGCCATCGTCTCACTTACTCAACACGGAGTTACTGCCATCTTATTAGATGATATCTTTAATAGGAGGCAATAAATTCATTTGACTTTTGGCCTGAACCACGAACCGAGTTGAAACGATTTATTAGCAGTTCAACAGCTAGTTTTTAATTAGAAGCTCGAATTATAAAAACTTACCTACCATTATAAGGAGCTTTGCGGTAGCATATAGGAAATGAAACATTCTGTGACAGATGCGATCACATTATATTTTCGGAATAATTGCAGAAAAATTTCGGAAAATTGTAGGTGAATCATCAAATGCATTCCTTTTGTAAATATAAAATGAAACGAGAAACAAAAACGAATTGAATGAGTTGTAGAATGAAATTCTAGTGTGGTATTCGAATGCTTGAAGAAAGCCAGTCCTGACTTGAATTCAGATATTCGAGAGTTACAGTGACGATTTTTTCACACAAACTTCCTAATAAAACGATAATCCCAAAAAATTGAAGCTCATCATACCCTTAAATTTCAAAGCCCTCACTCCATCCGTTTAGAGTTATCGTGTTCACGGCCAGACAGCCAGACAAAATTATTTTTGAGCGCTTGTTCTACTTAAACGAGTGCTATATTGTTTTGCCCAAATGTCTGTAATGTTCGAATTTTGAGCCGAAAATGGTATCAAACGATAGGGTTTGACTCCCTGATGACGGATTCGTGGTCAAATTCCGGCCGTCCGTTAGCATTATAACTTTCGAAGAGATTGTCCTAGAGACTTGACATTTTTGGGTTTTCAGAGTTTGGTTTCCAATTGGCTCGGTTGAATGCGTTAACCAGCCAAATCGTATAGGGTGTTCCAAAAAATATGCCAATTCAAAATTTTGTTCCTCAATATCTCAGACAAAACGAAACCCATCAATATGAAATGTTGCGGCCATATGCAAGATGCTCATAATAAGCTTCATGCAAAATTTTGTGTCCATAGTGTAAACAGAACCATAGAAAATTCAATTGGAATAATGAAAAGAAGAAAAAATCATAATTTTATAAAAAAGATCCGATTCAAATGGAATTTATTTTATAAATAAATATTGATACACTGAATGTTCATGAAGAATTTAGTGGCCATAGTGTGAACAGAACCATAGAAAATTCAATTGAAATATTGAAAAGAAGAATGTTTATATTTCCATAACAGGATATCCAATTCAAGTGATTTTTTTTTAATAAAAACTGTTATACTGAACCTTCATGCAAATTTTTTGTGGTCCTTGGGTCAACAGAACCAAAGGAATTTTAATTGGAATATTGAAAAAAAGAATCCCTATATTTCTATAACAGGATATTTATTTTCTAAATCAAAACTTATATACTGAATGTTCAGGTAGAATTTCAAGAGGATCGCATCTTCAGAACCATATAATTTAACCATTTTTTTTAATTATTTACTTTTATATATTTAATTTTTTCAATAATTTTCAGAATATAATTCCGATTGTCCTGAGATTCTGCATTTATATATGCATATGCATATAAATTTCAAATCCGGTAATAGTCTCATTGCTCCACCTAGGAACGAGCACTCAGAAGCTCCTGCTCAGGGCTTTTCTTGAATTTTTTAACTCGTTTGCTTCATCAGTGAGTCCAGTCGAGACGTACGAGGCCATTTTCGGCCTAAAATTCGAACATCCAAATATTGGGTAGCACTTATAAAGCACATTGTTCCTTTAGGAACAAACGGGCAAAAATGAAGAAAACCCTAACGGCATATCAGTCACGCTTTTTCGTTAAGGCAAGACAATAATTAAAAAATAAATATCCCCAGAATTATTGGTCTCATCCTTACGAATTGAGCTTTCCTTCTCAAACTTAAACATACCTGAATATTTGAAATTTTGTCGTACCGAAAGGGGCTTTCCGTACTTTCGACAGGTTCAACTTCAAAAGTTGAATGAATAGGGAACTGAAATGAATGAAATGAAATGTTCACAAGCTATTTAAAATCTTTTTCCAATATGAATAAGCATACAGGAACTATAGACTTATAGGTATACTGCAAATAGTGATTTCTGGATGTATTCAATTACACGAACCAGCAAAAAATGTTTTTTGATTGGTAGAATCTCTCAGTTCAACCCAGCAAAAATAATGGCTTACATAACACATGGGCTGAAAAGTCCCGGGCCTAACAAAGAAAACACAGTTTTTTTGGTTCAAAATTAGCTTTATTCATCAACGTTATCACTATCAAGAACAACGCAATCATTCCAGCGCCGCTCTAACATTTCAACACCACTTTTGTAGAATGATTAATCTTCTGCCTCAAAATAGGCTTCAGTTTCAGCGATAACTTCTTCATTCGTGCGAAACTTCTTACCGGCGAGCATTTTTTTCAGGTTTGTGAGCAGCCAGTAGTCGCTGGGAGCCAAATCTGGCGAATAGGGTGGATGTAGGAGCAATTCGAAGTTCAATTCACGTAGTTTCGCCATTGTTTTGATTGACTTGTGACACGGTGCGTTGTCTCGAGGAAACAAAATTTTTTTTTCTTTGCCATAAGCGGTCGTTTCTTTGCAATTTCGGCCTTCAAACGCTCCAAAAACGCTATTTAATATTCACTGTTGTTGGTATTTCCTTTCTCAAGACAGTCGATGAATATTACACCACGCACATCCCAAAATATATAGAGGCCATAACCTTTCCAGCCGATTGTTGTGCTTTCGGGCGCTTTGGACGAGGTTCACCAGTTGCTGTCCTCTCAGATGACGATCGTTTTGATTCCGGAGTGAAGTGATGGATCCATGTTTCATCCATTGTCACATATCGACGCAAAAATTCCGGTTTGTTACGTTTAAACATGGCCAAACACTGCTCAAAAGCATTAAGACTTTCTTGTTTTTGGTCAACACTGAGCAAAAACGCGGTACCCACTTTGAACAGAGCTTTCTCATATTCAAATGCTCATGCAATATAAAGCCAACACGTTTTTTTGATATCTTTACGATGTCAGCTAACTCACGCAAGTACACTTTTCAATCATTCAAAACGATTTTGTGGATTTTTTTTATGTTTTCTGGTGTTACCGCCTCATTTGGACGTCCACTGCGTTCTGCATAATCGGTGTCTCTACGAGCACGTTTGAAGTCAGCAAACCAACGTTTTATTGTTGTTTCTGATTTAGCGGAGTCCCCATAACACTTTTCAAGGCATTGCTTCGTCTGAAAGGTATTTTTTTCCACCAAGAAGCAGTTTAAAATTAAACCACGAAACTGTTTTTCATCCATTGTTTTGAAAATGAAAATGGAAAAGAACTCTTAGCACAATAACTCACAAACTAATGAAGAGAATGTCATGAAATTTTAACAGCTATCTTTTGAAGGTAAGCATTAACTGAAAAAAAGGTGACTGCGACAAAACTAGCGCCATCTATGTGTTAGGCCCGGGACTTTTCAGCCCATGTGATATTGATGTAAGCTTCTGCTTCATCGAACCACCAGATTGCGTAAAGTTAGAATATTCCAAAGAAGAAATCGAACAGCTCTTCGAAGTAATTATTTTAGGACCCATGTATAGGTAATCAGTATCATATAGAGATGGTTGCATGCCCCAAATTTAAGAAAGACCTTCAGAATTAGATTGGCTGTCAGAGTAACGATTCGGTTTACAAAGTGATAGACTAGAGCGACTCAATTTCGCCCGTAAAGTTGTGCCATTCGAAGGCAGATCAATAAGGTGCTCGGTCGGACCTGGTCGCATTGAGTAGTTTATTGAAATAAAAGGTGATAAATGAACCATTGAATTTGGATTCAATCGTGGAATAATAATAATTAATCAAAAAAATCGATTAAGTTAAATTTTGTCATTTATCCTATTTTTTTCTCATCCTGTAACAAACAAAGATTTGTATATTGCAGATGAAATAGGGGAAAACTTCAATCCCGTTTCCAGGACAAAGATTGTTTTTTTTCTTGAGAAGCCAAGACTTTTGACGATGTGTGCAGTATTTACAAGCGGATGAATAGGATTGTATTTGTATCTTTATCAGTGTTCAATCGAGTCGTTTAAGATCACTCCTGACCCAAAAATTTAAAACTTACACATTTAGCGAAATTAAGGTATAGAAACAAGGCAAATAAGGTAGCATAGGGAATGCTTATGACTCAAACCTGTTCCATATTATTGTTAAATGGTCTATTTATAAGCTAAGATGTGTCGTAAGTTCTTATTCATAATTCCTTTGGTAGGCAATTTTTCACTTCAACTTTTCATTCCTACTTTCCAATGACGAAAGGAAGAAAGTCGAAGAAGGTGCCTACTGACTTGGACTCAAAATTTCTGTATGCTTGTTCATCTGTCATTTAGAAAAACTCACTGCGGCCAACTACCCACAACACCAAAGGCTCAAATCTTCAAATCTGAGAGTGATTGTTCATCAGCAGACATTCCTGGTTGTTCTTTCAGAACTCGTCAAATCTTGTGCTGACAAATTGATTAATCCCCAAGTATCAATCAAAATATTAATGAAGGAAATAACCGACGAATATGAGATTCCGAAAACTCCGGAGCTCATCGGAGACTTCTCTAAACCGGAACGAAAACAGCAATTATCCCATCAAATTTTGTCGTTTCGATTTCAGCGAAAGTTCAGCCTGGCGAATGAATATGATCTAATTAGTTAATGATACACCTGTAAATCAAATTTAAACCTTTCGTCCTTTTCGAATACTTATAGACAAGTAATCTCCACCAGTGTCCAGTATCATAAAGATACGGTTGCATTCCTCAAAGTTAGGGCCAGGAAGACCGTTAAGAATAGCTCTGCTATTACCTAGAAATAGTACTTTTTCCGGAAGAGTCACGATTCGGTTTACAAAGTGGTAGTCGTCGAGAAAGGATTTGGAGCTAGAAGTGCGACCAGACAAGAGATACTCAATTTCGCCCGGGAAGTTGTGCCCTTCCGAGGCTCGGGGTACCTCGGCGTATTGAGTAATTTATTGAAAGAATTGGAGGTGAACGAACCATTGAATTTGGATCTTAGAGGGATTAAGTGTCAGTTGCAGGAACGTCCATTAAAATTTAAAGGTCCATTAAACTCTTAATCCTCCATTATTACAAGGAACTAATGGAGGATTAAGGGTTTAATGGACCTTTAAATTTTAATGGACGTTCCTGCAACTGAGCAATAGTCTGAGATTTGGATTCAGTTGTGGAAAAACTATAATCAATAAAAAAAATCGATAGATTCAGATTTTCCTATAGTTTTTTCTCATTTTATCTCATCAATATAAAGCAAAGAGTAATAAACAACTATTTCCATCAAATGTTCTGCTGAAGAAATAGGGGAAAATATTAATCTCATTTCCATAGACTGTTTTTTTTTAGAAACCTTGGGGCACCAATGGCGCAATAAATGTTGACGGTGTGTGTAGTATTTACGGACAGATAAATATAATTGTTTTTGATCTTCATCAGTGTTCAATCGAGTCGTTCAAGATCATTCCTGGCTTCGAATTCAAAACTCACTCATTTGGCGAAACTAAGGCACCCTGTTCTCGTTGTATAGAAACAAGCGCGCATAAGGAATACTCATGGCCAAAACTCAATTAGGTATTGTGAAAACCTGTGTGAAATGATGGTTGCTTCTCATTTCACATTGGTCAATTAATTGTATAAACTAAGATGTATCGTATTTAATTCTTCTCCATAATGGGTACTCTTTGATAGGTCATTTTTCACTTCACAATTTTTTATTTAAATTTCCAGTGACGAAATGAGGAAATCGACGGAAAGTACTGACTTGGACTCATCTGTCATTTAGACAAATTCTCTGCGGTCAACTACCCAAAACGCCAAAAGCTTAAATCTTCAAATCTGAAGGCGATGGTTTATCAGCAGACATTCCTGGTAATTCTTTCAGAATTCGTCGAATCTCGTGCTGACAAATTGATTAATCCCCAACTGGTAATCAAAATATTAATGAGGGAAATAACCGACGAATATAAGATTCCGAGAACTCCAGAGCCCATCAGAGGCTTCTCTGGAACGAAAACAGCAATTAGTCCATCAAATTTTATAGTTTCGAAGTCGGCGAAAGTTCAGCCTGGCGAATGAATTTGATCTAATTAGTTAATGATGTACCTGGAAATCAAAATAAAAACCCTTCGTCCTTTTTGAATACTCATAGACAAGTAGTCTCCACCAGTGTCCAGTATCATAAAGAGACGGTTGCATTCCTCAAAGTTAGGGACAGGAAGACCGTTAAGAATAGCTCTGCTATATTACCTAGAAATAGTGCTTTTCCGGAAGAGTCACGATTCGGTTTACAAAGTGGTAGTCGTCGAGAAAGGATTTGGAGAAGTCCGACCAGACAAGAGATACTCAATTTCGCCCGGGAAGTTGTGCCCTTCGGAGACGGATCGATAATGTTCTCGGGGTACCCCGGCGTATTAGATAATTGATTGAAAGATTTGGTGGTAAACGAACCATTGAACTTGAATTCAGTTGTGGAATAACTATAATAAATAAAAAAATCGATAAATTCAGATTTTCCTCTCGTTTTTCTCTTTTTATCTCATCCTTAAAGCAAAGAGTAATAAACAAAGATTTTCTATCAAATCTTTTGCTGATGAAATGGGGAAAATATTGATCTCATTTCCAGAAAACAGATTTTTTTTCTCGAGAAACCTTGGGGCACCAATTCTCCCATAAATTTTGACGATGTATGTAGTATTTACGGGCAGATAAACAGAATTGTTTTTGATCTTCATCAGTGTTCAATCGAGTCTTTTAAGATCACTCCTGGCTCCAAATTCAAAACTCACACGTTTAGCAAAACTAAGGCACCCTGTTCTCGTTGTATTGAAACAAGGGCGCATAGGGAATACCATATTAGGTATTGTGAAAAAACTTGTGAAATGATGGTTGCTTTGCTTCTCATTTCTTATTGGTCAATTAATTGTATAAACTAAGATTGTATCTAGTTCTTCTCCATAATGGATAATCTTTGTTAGGTCATTTTCACTTAACACTTTTCATTCCAATGACGAAATGAAGAAATTCGAAGGAAAGTACTGACTTGGACTCATTCTCTGCGGTCAACTACACACAACGCCAAAGGCTTAAATCTTCAAATCTGAGAGTGATTGTTCATCAGCAGACGTTCCTGGTACTTCTTTCAGAATTCGTCGAATCTCGTGCTGACAAATTGATTAATCCCCAACTGGTAATCAAAATATTAATGAAGGAAATAACCGACGAATATGAGATTCCGAGAACTCCGGAGCCCATCAGAGACTTCTCTTAACCGGAACGAAAACAGCAATTAGCCCATCAAATTTTGTCGTTTCGAAGTCGGCGAAAGTTCAGCCTGACGAATGAATTTGATCTAATTAGTTAATGATGCGCCTGTAAATCAAAATAAAAAGAAATTCCGATGCTTTACGAGCGGCGCCAGGCACCAGACTCCGACGTACTTATTACGCTGTTTGTTGTACACAAATCCTAGTAAATAACTGACCTGGAAAACTTCTATCGGTAAATATGACTGCTTCCAATTTGCCAATTTGGAGTTCAATTTTTCACCCCACGTTAATAATTGTAGTCCGGGATTGAGCGTATGTCAATTAGATTTTGAAATGAGTCACTGAATGGAGTGATTTGATTGTTATATTGGATCATTGTGATTCGTGGAATTTTCCAATCTAATATATTTCTGTTAATGCTCTGTCGTTCCTAGCAAACAAACGCCAGCTTTCACAAAGATCACGTTGATTGCTGTTTATTAATTTCAATTGACTTTTGATTTTATCTATAAAATCTGTAATTTTTCGATTGGTAATATTTTCACACACTTAACATATTAATAAAAATAATACGAAAACAAATTAGGTAAGGTTATTTTGTATGAATGCTGAAGAATTTCATACAAAAAGAAGCTGAAAGCTACCAACCCACTTGGATGCACCAGGCGCTAGGTATATCCTATACAATAATATAATATATAATATTAATATTATATGTTTTGTGGTATATCCAGTCAAATATTTTTTGAGATTTGGTAGCTTTTGACATGATGTAAAGCAGGTCTTTGATAACATTCATTAACAACCAACTCAATATCAAGAATATCGTGGGTTGGTAGCTTTCTGCATAACGCCGTTCAATTGATTATGATATTCGTGCGAGTTGAGTTTCAAGTACCAACACATTTTAATGAAATATATCAAAGAAAACTGTGCGAATTCAAAATATATATTATTTATAAGGTGAGGCATAATAGAAGAATCCACCACAGAAATTCAGAAAAATATGATCTCGAAGAAGTTTTTTCCTTAAGCAGCCGAAAAGTATATTGTTCTATTTTTCCAGATTTTTCTATGATAATTTGAAAAAGTGGAACGAAAGACCGATTGATCATTATTTTTTATACTATAAGCAAAATATTCAAGATTATAAAATGTTTTATTTTGTTTTCAGAACAGCAGATGCAGATGTATTCGAAGGTTTACATGTGTCACCTACTTCAGTTTAGAGATAACTATATTGATCGTATACCTGAGCATTTATGGCCACACATTCCAAATGCCAGAACTCTCGATTTTGGAAGAACTAAGATCAGAGAGTTGAGGGAACCAATTTCAAGGTGAGTGAGGGGATTATCAGTTGTAATTTAACTAGTACAATGAAAATTATCGAAATTTTTTGGGAAATATGCTCGTATGCAAGTTAAGTTGAAAAAGAGCACGAGTGCGCGAGCGCTCGAGTGCCTTTTACAGTTTAACTTGCATGAGAGCAGATTTGTCAAAAATTATCGATTCATTTTCATTGCAAGAGTTAAATTGAATAAGAAAATTTTGTGAATCCATCAAATCGTATTGTGTCGCTGTAAGTTGCTTTCACATTTCAATAATTGCGTTTTTAATTGTGAAAATTTCAATAACTAGGTCTAGGTTCAACAGTTTTCATGTTACTCTAATAAGTAATAAACGTTCATAATTACGTCTGCATTTATTTTAAAGGACCTGATAATTTTGCACAATTGCGAATTATCGATAATTTGCACTAATGCAAAATTATCGCCTAATTGTATGCTCATTGGCTGAAACAACAATAAAGAATCAGTCGGAACATTGTTGTCTGTCGAATTTGATAGATGAATAAAATTTTCATTGAGATTTTATCTCAATGATAATAATTGAAAAGATTCGTGACTTTGAAATCGGGAGCTTATGTTCGAACCATTCATCTGAAGTCGTTTCGTTTTTTAAAGCTCGTTCTTCTTAGACGAGTGCTATATCGTTTTGCCCAAATGTCTGTAGTTTTCGAATTTTGAGCCGAAAATGGTCTCAAACGATAGGGTTCGACTCCTTGATGACGAGTCCGTGATCAAATTCAATTCTAACCGTCCAGCCGTGACCACGATAACTTTCGGAGGGATTGTCCTAGAGACCTGAGATCTCAGGGTGAGGGCGGTTCCCAAATACCGCGGTTGAGTTCGTTAACTAGCCAAATCGTACAGAGTGTTCCATAAAATATGGCTATCAAAAATGTGTGTACCTCAATATCCCAGACAAAACAGAACCAATCGAGATAAAATTTTGCGACCATGCAACATGCTCATAATAAGTAAGCTTCATGCAAATTTTATGGCCATAGTGTTAACAGAAACAGAAAATCCAATTGGAATATGGAAAAGAAAAAGTTTTATATTTCATGATTTTCGATTCGAGTTTAATTTTTGTTGTGAATGAAGATTGATATACCGAATGTTCACAAAAATTTCAAGAAGATTACATCATCCGAACGATAAAAAATCAATTGGTATATTGGAAAGAAGAATCTCCATATTTCCATAACAAGATACATATCCGATTATAGTAAAATTTAGTGAATGAAAATTGATATACCTAATGTTCATGCGAAATTTCGAGAGGATCGCATCATCTGAACCTTAGAATTCAAATTTTTCTGATTATTTATTTTTACATACATATTTCATTTTCTAAATGATTTCCAGAATATAATTCAGATTGTGCTGTGATTCTGCATTTATATACATATATTTGGCATCAATCTCAAGTATCATATAAAATTTTGAAATAATAGTCTTATTATTGCTCCACCAATGAACCACCAATTTTTACATATTTCATATTTTTATAATTTCCAGAATATAATTTCGATAGTGCTGATATTTTGCATTTACATATATGCCTACTTAGCATGAATCTAAAGTCCTATACAAAATTTTGAAGTAATTACATTATGCTCCACCAATGAGCAAGAGCTCTGAAGTACCTGCTCAGGGATTTCCTTAATTTTTATTTTTCCTGAATGCCTCAACATATCTAAGGTAATAACTGTTTTAAAAATTTTATTAAAGCCCTGAGCAGGAGCTTTTGAGCGCTCGTTCTTTGTTGGAGCAATAAGACTATCACCTCAAAATTTTATATGGGATTTGAGATTGATATCAAATATAAATCTCAGCACAATCGGAATCATATTCTGAAAATTATTCGAAAAATGAAATATGTAAAAATAAATAATTGCAGAAATTAAATTCTATGGTTCTGGTGATGCGATACTCTTGAAATTTAGCATGAACATTCAGTATATCAGTGATGATTAACGAAATAAATTTAACTAAAATCGGATATCCTGTTATGGAAATATAAAGATTCTTTTTTTCAATATTCCAATTGAATTTTCTAGTGGCTATACCACTGCACCCTCCCAGCATGCGTATCAGCTGGGCAAATCAGTAGATTCTGCTCTTCACTCAGTTGTTAACTGTATTGAGGACGGAATACATAACAAGGAGTACACCCTAGCTGTATTTCTTGATATAGAAGGTGCCTTCAATAACACTGCGTTTGGTGATGCAATCTGCGTTGGCCAGACATGGTGTTCCTCCTACTTTGTCGGTGGACGGGGTCTCTGCTTGGTTCACGTAGCATCGTTTATTTATTTATTTATTTATTTATTATTATTCACAAGAATACACTAAAATAAAAATGTGAATAATTTTTAACCCATCAATTTTTTACATGGGGTCAACAGTTAAAACAAACAATTTAGTAATAACGAATAGTACAATATATATACCGTAAAACGGGGATACTTTGTGACAGTTTTTGAGGTTTTCACACATTTTTAAACACTTCTTGAGCAGATAAAAGGTGAAAAAAATACACAGTAAATATCTGTCCTTTGGTACGCAATGAGAATATAATATTGTTGAAAAAATTATTTTGATATAGTCTTTTTCGAATTTGAAATTGTCACAATTTTACCCCGTGCTTCGGGGTAACATTGTGACAAAGCATTATTCGAACCAGAACACAATAATACCCCTGCCTTTTGAGTATAAATCACTAAAAATTAAAAAAAGTATGTGCTCATATTTTCTGGATAAAAAAAACATGAATTAACTTCAACTTTCATTGAAAACAAAAATTAATATTCTGAACAAGAACGAAACATGTAATGGGCTGAAATAAGAGTTATATAAGATTGAATGAGAGTAGGCATAAACTACACACTCACAAATTTTACAAACTGCAAAATTTTCCTGGGATTACAAAATTTCTAAGTGATCAGTAAGCCTTGTAATGAAAATTTTTTTTCTCTTTCCTTCAAAATTTGTTTTAGTTATTGCCAGTAGTCAATCACGCAAAAATCCTCAACTTGTGGCAAAATGGAATTCTTTATTATTCGTTGCTCTTAAAAAGCTTATACTGCTTTTAAATTTTCTGCAGCCTTTTTTGAATATCTTGTACCAGCTTTTTCAGCAACATGGGATTTCTGTAAGCTTTTGCTCCCAAGCGTCTCTATTTGTTTGAGGCATTCTGGCAAGATTTTGGTCGCAGTCTACATGCAAAAAATTTTAAAAATGACATGTCACAATGTTACCCCATGCTGCGAACTTTTTTTTTTTTTTTCTTCGAAAAAAAGATATTAAAATCAATGATTCTTGACTATAATTTCGAATATAAATGATAACTACAGGAGCAAATGAACCTATTTACGATTTTAACTGACAATATTTCAGATTGGCTGTGCAGATGAAAGTTTCCGGCTTGAAAAAATCGACAGAATCGTATGCTCTTCTCATGGCAGTCTACAAGTTACTAGCGAGGCCTACCACACTTATAAAGATATATTTGATTGGGCTGAGATATGTGCTGTCGCCCGCGACAGAAAAATTCTCTATGCGCGCGAAACTTGGAAATATTGGGCAGTTTGTTTCGATTTGCGTACTGTCACAAAGTTACCCACCAGTCACAAAGTATCCCCAATTTACGGTATATTTGGACAAACTACTAAGACAGTCATTCCAAAATTCCTCCATTGAATAGTATTCCTTTCGGAGAAGTATTTTCTTTATTTCTTTTTTCATCTTCTGCATGTTCATCTCCTTGTATTTTTCCGGAATTTTATTATAAAGTTTTATGGCCTCATGGTTAGCACCGAGCTGAGCGGCTGATATTCTATGATATGGTGTCCTGAATTTGTCTGCACCTCTTGTACAATAATTGTGGTTTCTGCTGTTTTTTCTGTGGCTTCTTTAGTGTCGTGCACATATAGAACGCATGCAAGTATGTACAGTGATGTGAGAGTCAAAATGCCCTCGCGTTTGAAATGGGCTCTACAGCTTTCATTGTATTTTAGGTCGCAGATAATACGTATGGCTCTTTTTTGCTTAATAAATATTCTGTTGCTTCCAGTTCCACCCCAGAACAACACCCCATAGCTTATAAGGCTGTGGAAGAATCCATAGTAGGCATGTTTGGCTGCTAGTTTTCCTGCACTTTGTTTCATTCTTTGTATGGTGTAAGTTGCCACTGATAATTTTTAATGAGCTCATCCATGTGTATTCGAAAACTCAGATTTGGTTGGATGTAGATACCTAAGAACTTTATATTGTGCTCATTGTTTGGGCGGGTGTCAAATGATAGATACTGAGTCTTCTCCCTATTCATCTTGAAATTGTTTGCCCGAAACCATTCCTCGGCCTGTAGTAATGTACGCATGTATTATTTGAGAGCTCCTCTTCATCCTCACCAATTACAAGGAAGGAGGTGTCGTCCACAAGAGTACTGTGCCCTCTGACTGGACATTAGCTGGTAAGTCGTTAATGTAGAGTAAAAACACAAAATGGGTCCAAGTATGGACCCCTGCGGAACACCATACTCTACGCGCCCCCATTCTGAGCTCTTCTCTCCTATGATAACTTTCTGGTGTCTGTTTTTTAGATAGCTTTCTATAATTTTAATGCTACTCCTCTGATGCCGTAATGCTGCAGTTTCTGTAGTAATACTTCATGCTTGATAGAGTCGAAGGCCTTACTGAGGTCGCATGCTATCATTTTGCATTTTTTTTTTATCAAATGCATTGGCTAATTTCAGTAGTAAAGATGTATTGCAGAATTAGTTGATTTGTTACTTTGGAAACCATGTTGCTCATCGCAAACAATATCATATTTCCGCAGGAAGTCAGATAATCTATCCTTAATGGCCATTTCAAACACCTTAGAAGAATTGGAAGAATAGAAATAGGCCTGTAATTTGATGGTCTGTTCTCACCACCCTTGAAGATAGGAGTTATTTTCGCTTTCTTCATCTGTTCAGGAAAATATCCTTCATTGCAGCATTTTGTTATAATGATCGCAAGTGTTCTGCAATGCTTGGTAATACCTGCTTTAGCACGAACGGAGACATACCATATATATCCTTACATTTTTTTTGTTTTAGACGTTTTGAAATTTTGAGTACATCTTCTGTAGTGATTTCCTTCAAAAATAAAGAATTTTCCAGCGATTTTATTTTTCTTTTATGAAAATTTATATTATCAGGTGTGCTCTCATCCTCAGGGGGGGCTCCCACTCAATCAGATACTCATTCAGTAACTGAGGATCTACTTCCGTTGTAGGCTTCGGTTTTCTTCTTATGAGTTCTTCTTTATTATATTCCACACTGCTTTGTTTTTGTCGTGGCTCGCTGAAGGCTCGACCATAGGGGGCTCACCAGGAAGGGGATGTCCGCAGGGCGGTGTTCTGTCTCCGCTACTGTGGAATCTCGTCCTGGATGAGCTCCTGGTGGAGTTGAGGAAGGCGGGTTCGTTGTGGTGGCCTATGCGGAGGACCTTGTTATATTAATCAGGGGTAAGGTGATCAGTGTCATTGGGGATCTGATGCAGAATGCTCTGCGACGGGTTGAACGATGGTGTTTGAAAAACGAGCTCTCGGTAAATCCTAGTAAGACAGAGATGGTTCTCTTTACTACAAAGAGGGTGCCTAGCAACTTACGACTTCCCAGTCTGTTTGGAGTTGGGCTCACTCTATCCGAACAAAGTTCGTTATCTCGGGGTGATATTGGACCGCAAACTTTTGTGGAACAAAACACGTTGAGACCCAAACGAATAAAGCCAATGTTATATTCTGGTCTACTCGGAGGGTGCTGGGTAATGGATGGGGCTTTAAACCGCACGTTATGCACTGGTTGTATACTGCCGTGGTGAGGCCTATCCTGACCTATGCCTCTGTGGTGTGGTGGCCTTCTATGGACAAGGCCGTCAACCAGAACATTATGACTAAATGCCAGAGGAAAGCTTGTTTAAGTATTACAGGCGCTCTGAGGACTACCCCTACAGCAGCGATGGAATGTCTGCTGGGTCTCCCTCCTTTGCACCTAGTTGTGAAGGAGGTGGCTATGAAGACAGCTCTGGGAATCTGGGAACGGGGACAATGGCGCGATGAAGGACTCTTCACTGGGCACGCGAGGGCCCTCAAAATGGTTTAAGGATGCTCACGCTCCCCTTCTCCAAAGAGGTGACCGCGCGGGCACTAAGTTCTACTTCGACGAACCCTACAGGGTAATTGTTCCCGACAGAGACCTATGGTCTTCATCAAACATGCTTCTTAGTCCAGAGGGTCCCACCTGGTTCAATGATGGCTTTGTCACAGCAACAAGGTCTGGGGCCGGAATCGTGGGTCCTCACTTCAATCAGGCTATCCCTCTGGGAAGGACTGTTCCATTGTGCAGGCTGAGCTATTTGCGTTTCTTGCATGCGCACTAGAGAATATTCGCAGGGGATACTCTGGCCAGCACTTTATATTATTAGAGTTGATTCTCTTTTGGTAGAAGAATGCAGGAAAGCTCTGCGTGGGCTGGGCTCTGATAACTTTTTGAAAGTAATCTGGTGTCTGGCTCATGCGGATATACCTGGTAACGTCAAGGCAGATGAACTGGCTAGGCGGGGAGCCGGATTAGCATTTGTTGGTCCGGAGCCTTCGCTGCCAATCTGTCGCACATCTGTCAGAAGTTTCTTCAGGAACTGGCTGAACAGGGAATTTTCCTCGGAATGGAGCGCAGGGTGGGCCTGAGGTGGTCGAGATTCTCATTGAGAGACCGTCCTCGCGATCTGAGGTCAATAGGCTTCTGTTGCTGGAGAGGAAACAACTCGGTCTGGTGACTGGTGCAATGACTGGTCACCTGTTTACAACATTTGAAGAGAATGGGATTGACGAGCTGCTCCCTATGCCGGTGGTGCAGGAGTACTGATGAAACGGTTAAACTGAGTTAAGGTCAACACACCTAGGAAATCCAACACCTTCTATTCCTATGGTGAGAGGGACCACTCCTGGCAGCTCGCGACGTTTCTGTCTTCGTGTCTGAGGAGCTGAGTCTCTATGGAACGATGCGGGTGAACAATGGGCCACTAGGCCTCAGTTCGGCCGGTAAGGCACCGCACAGAGAAGAAGAAGAAGAAAAATTTTCTATGGTTCTGTTAACACTATGGCCAAAAAATTCTGCATGAACATTCGGTGTACCAATCTTTATATCATAAAATAAATTTCATTCGATTCGGATATTTTTTATGGAAATATAAAGTTTCTTTTCTTCAATATTCCAATTGAATTTTCTACGGTTGTGTTTACACTATGTCCACAAAATTTTGCATGAAGCTTATAATGATCATCTTGCATATGGCCGCAATATTACATTTCGATGGGTTTCGTTCTGTTTAAGATATTGAGAAACAAAAATTTTGAATTGCCATATTTTATGGAACAGCCTGTACGATTTGGCTGGTCAACGAACTTAACCGATCCATTTGGGAACCGAACTCACCCTGAAAATTTCAAGTCTCTAGGACAATTCCTTCGAAAGTTATTGTGCTAACGGCCGCACGGCCCACGAACAGAATGAGATTTGACCAAGAATTCGCCATCAGGGAGTAGAAACCTATCGTTTGAGATGATTTTCATTTGAATTATTCATTGGATTGTTCTGAGAAGGGGGATTGTGCCTTGGCTGCGTTCTTGGACCACAGTGAGGCATTTGACTGTGTCCCGCACGAAACCTAATGAAAAAATGTGAAGTATGGTATCAATTTGAGGGACAGATATCAGGTGGTATACAGGGTGTCCGGAAAAATGCGACAAAAGGATACCATGAATCAAGTACATCAGGGAGGACTCTCATCAAGAGGTTTAATCGTTTGAGAGCCTTCGTTTGGAATATACAGGGTGATATTCATTTGATGGCTGAAATTTTCAAAGTTGAATAACTTTGAACTATTTGACCGAATTATTTCAAGTTTGTAAGTTTTGTCACCCTTCACGATTGCCATCTTTCAATATTCCAGAAATTGAAGAAATCAGATCCGGACTAGCAAAATTTTGGACTTTTTCTATTTTCATGAATATCGGAAAACCATGCACGTGAACATTATGATCTTATTACATTTTGGCAACCGAATCAATTATCGATAAAAATTCAAAATCTCTGCTTGGCACGGTCATACAGGGTGATCAAGAGTGAGCAAAAAACATTACCTCATAGTGAAATTTCTAAGTTCAATAACTCTTGATTATTGGACCGAATTATTTCAAATTTGGAGTTTTGTCACCTTTTATGATTGCCATTTTTCAATATTTTAGAAATTGAATAAATCAGATCCTGACTAGCAAAATTTTAGAACTTTTCTATTTTCATGAATATTGGAAAACCATGTAGGTGAAGACTATGTTTCTATTCATTTTCGTAACCGCAAAAGATCAATTGATGTGAAAACTCAAAATCTCTGCTTGGCACGATCATACAGAGTGATCAAGAAGTGAGGAATAATAATCATTACCTCATGAGTGAAATTCCAAACTTCATTAACTCTTGAATTATTCGACTGATTGATTTCAAATTTGAATGTTTTGTCACCCTTTACGATTAGCATCTGTCATATTTCTGAATTTAAATAAATCAGATCCGGACAAGAAACATTTCAGACATTCTCAATTCTCTCATCCTGTACGTGAACATTATTTCTTTTTTCATTTCAGTAACCATAAAGAATCATATAATGAAAAAAATTTAAAATCTCTGCTTGACACTGTCCATACAGAGTGACCTAGGAACATGAACTTATGAGCATAGATTATAGAGTATAGAGTAACTATATAATCTTTGCTTATGAGTTAAAGGACCCCGCACATTTTGTATGAGAATTGGCTCCCGGTGGATTTGGCTGAAAATTTGATATGATTTCTACTAATCCTTCTGATCAAATGTCTCCACAGTCACGAAGCTGAAAATGCATACTTCTAGGAGTTTTTAGCGATTTTTTGTATCCATTATGGCTTACGTATTACCGTTCACACAGAAATGTTTGAAAGCTGAAAATTTGATATGATGTACTACTAATCCTTCTGATCAAATGTCTCCACAGTCACGAAGCTGAAAAATGCATACTTCTAGGAGTTTTTAGCGATTTTTTGTATCCATTATGGCTTACGTATTACCGTTCACACAGAAATGTTTGAAAGTATTTCGAATTGACAGAATCTGCTTTCAATGATCACGAAAATTTCTGTGTGAACGGTAATACGTAAGCCATAATGGTAACAAAAAATAGCTAAAAACTCCTAGAAGTATGCATTTTTCAGCTTCGTGGCTGTGGAGACATTTCATCAGAAGGATTAGTTGAACATCATATCAAATTTTCAGCCAAATCCACCGGGATCCAATTCCCATACAAAATGTGCGGGTCCTTTCATAGTTCGAGAAATCTTTTTGCTCACTTCTTGATCACCCTGTACGACCGTGCCAACCAGAGAATTTGAATTCTTCTTATTGATTGATTTTTTGTGGTTACGAAAATAAAATAAAAACATAGTGTTCACCTATAGGGTGTTTCAATATTCATGAAAATAGAAAAAAATCAAAAATTTTTCAAGTCCGGATCTGATTCTTTCAATTTCTTAATATTGAAAGATGGCAATCGTGAAAGGGTGACAAAACTCCCAAATTAAAAATATTTCGGTCTAATAATTCAAGAAATTATTGAACTTTGAAATTTCTCACATAGGGTAAAGTTTTTTGATCAAATCTTGATCACCCACAGTTGCTGTTGAGTACTGCACCTAAGAAAAGGGAGGGTAATAATTTTCATTTCTTCGGGGTTTTTTTCTGATGCTTGTCTTCCTTCGGAGAGTCATGCTAGGAACTTGGCAAAAAATAATTAAAATTCGCGATAATCTGTTTACATTACAGAGACCCGCAGTGAGACTTGTAGGAGGGTTAAATTATTGTTTCTCCTTAACAGTGGTTAAAGTATCGTACTGTTGCAGTAATAAATTCTCTCGTAAAAAGTTTGCTATTCATACACAAAATTAACATTCGTATGGTGTACAGTGGCGGTATGCAAAATGTGAACGATTTTTTTTCTTATTGTAAATTGGGCTTCATTAATATTTTATGTCTATGTATATCTATATATGCTTATATCACAAAGTCGTTGGCAAAAACGTCTAAATAAACCCACAGAATATAATTATTTTATGCCAAATTTGCTCTGTAGAGTCGTTCACATTTCGCATGCCACCGCTGTACCAGTGTCCTAAATTCATTGTCAAGTGAGGGGATCTCAGAACCCGATGAGCTAGAACGAATGTAATAAATAAAAAATTGATTACTTCAATGAATTTTACTGAAACAAGTACCTGTATAATGTTTCAGTTGCATGTTTAATAACTTCAGTAATAAGAAGTTATGAGAACTTTTCATTTGACGCCATTTTCCAATTTTCTCTAATAGCTCGAAAACGGTTTGACCTAGAGTTTGCGGTTTTCACCAAATGATTCTCTTCCAAAAGTCGAGCTAGAAATGTGCCACTCATTTCGTTCTAGCTCATCAGGTTTCTGAGATCCCCTCACTAGACAACGAATTTTGAACACCCGGTACAGTGGAATACACAGTTCCGACACGAGACACAAGAATCGTATCAAAAAAGACTTTGTTTTACCGAGAAAGTCCTAATTAAGCCCAAAATGGCATACTCTTGATATTTACAATGGCTTGCCGAATGATCTGAAGTGCCTTCCATCGGAAAAATTCAAGTCTTCCATCAAGTTGAGTTGAGATTACTTAAGTTAGCTATCTACTCTATCAAAAATTCCACATCTGACTTGATATTATATTATTTATATAATTTATAATTTATTGTTGACCACGTGTGTTTCATTCTTTTGAATTTATCAATTTGTTCTGTTTTTTTCCTACTTCTATATGGTTTATTGTAATGGACAGGTGTAAGCAGTTCAAATCATGGAGAATATTTTCTTCTTTCAGGCCTTACCGCATCTAATGGCGGCTCATTGTACCTGGCTGTATGATAACGAACATAGAAAAAAATGCTATTCCACCAGAAGTTCAAAGGCTGCATTTGGGAAGGAATGCTCTGACCACTCTAAATGGCACTATAAGAGTTTAACTGATCTCAACTGCTCTTCATCAACGACAATGATCTGACAGATCTAGAAGACGAGTTACCAAAAGGGGCCCAGAGGTTGAAGATGATACACGCCTTGAATAATAAATCGAAAGACTTCCAAGCTTTGAAAACTCTTCCTGCGTTAGAGACCATTTTCCTACAACAACAAACTGAAGAGCTTGAATGGATGCCTTTCCAAATCAAGAAAGTTACAGAGAGTTTATCTTGATAACAACATGATCGATACAGTAAGTAGATAAACAAATTACATACAATAAATTAACTCTTATATGATTTTAAAACGACCAATACAAACGCTACATACATAATGATAATCAGTAAAAGAAATGCAGAACACTAGGCATATTAATCACTAGAATAGTGGAGAAGGTCCGAATATGGGCAACTTTTGTTTTTTGGACTGATATGCCAACTTTCGAGGAGGAAGCGAAGACAATAATTGATAAATGGAGTACCATAGATCTATATTATTGAAATAAAAATTTTTATTTTGTAGGATTTGGTTGTTGATTTTGAAATTTCACCGATTTGAAAAATGTCAATTTTACATGTTTCACAAATATGTCTCGAATATGTGCCTCCTTTAGAAACTGAAAAATTTTAAGTTCAAATGATTCATTCAGAGAAAACAGGAACCAATTTGCAAAAATATTTCATTCAAAGCAAAACTTGTTATTGGGGAAAATAACAAATATATATGCTCCTCTTCATGCGCCCTGCAAGGACACATATCTAACTCTCGTGTCGTCATTTTCGGGACGTGTTCCAAAATCTATGTCATCTGGAATAAATTTTTCCTGCTCTTCATCATATGAGCAAGGCCAAGGCTCATATTTCAAACAAGTAGGTGTCTCATATTTCGAACATAACCCACAAATTTTAAATATGAGTCACTTTTCTGTTCGGAAAGTAAGGAAAAAATGTGTTATAAAACATATACACGAACAATTTACTGCAAATTTACTGGAATTTGGAGTCGAAATATGGCGTTAGTACTGCTGAAACTAAGAATCAGTTAACTCTATTAAAAATCTACACAGTGACCACGATTCCATCAAATGAGTTACGCTATCTTACACCATCTGGTTTCATTCACTGAACATACAAAAGTTAAAAAAGAGTCTAAGTTAGGTTTTGGGGCTCCATAATGAGAGATGGTACTGCTTATATGCTAAAATTTTTGGAGGCCATATAACTACCCCTCCTCTACTTCAAAATCTTCTATGCAATACCGAATCATCATTTGTGTGAAGCTAAGCGCACGCATTACGTAATTTGGTTCCGAGAAAGGCTTCATAGTGACTGAATTCCCAAGATTCCGATTGATATAACCCCCGCGCATCTCGGATTACGTAGTAAGACAAAAATATAACTAGTGAAATGTATAATAACACTTCATCTGGTATAATTTTACTATGTCTGATATTCTGGGTTATTCGAGAGCAATGGAACTTATTCAATGAAATGAGTAGACGTTATAACAAAAAATATGAACTGTATCGAAATCTGAGCGCAAAATCCTTCGAATATGCCACTGTTCAACTGGGCGGTAAAGTTCTCTCTCTCTGATGCATTGATGTTTCCGATGTGGTATTCCAAATCAGTATATTGTTACCTGTTTTCCCAAGCTCTCTAGTTCAGCCACCATAAAGAATTGAAATCATAGAAAACGACTATAAAATACAGGGTGACTAGATATCAAAGTTTCAGTACTAGATCCCAATTATTAGATATGAAGAAAAGATACATACATCATGTTTTTCTTTTTTCCAGGAACAGAGATAGCAGTTTGTAATTACAAGTCGCTCGTCGTTTAGTTTCTCAGCTATATATTATTCCTCATTAAGTCCATTATTTCAAGAGGTGCATTTTTGAAATAAACACACTTTCAGGTCATTTTTTCATTCTTCTCTGCCTTCAGTGGTGTTCATGGAAATTTGGAAAACAATTCGGAGAAATAATGGAAAAAATGTCAGAAACCATAGCTCTATTTCCCTCCCCATATGTCTCCCCCGATATTATTCTCAAATTTCACCCTCATATTTCACTTAAATTCAACTCTCAAAACAATAGTTATAAATTGTTGTGCATTCACCATTTTGCGATTAAAGGTGGAATATTTTTTGGTGTCCCAAGATATTCAATACAGATAACGAGATATTCGATTCGTGTGAAATTCATTTTGTGAATGAAGATTGACATAATGAGTTTTTATGCAAATTTCAAGAGGATCGCATCATCATAACCATAGAATTCAACTTTTTTATGGTCAAGTTTTAAGATTTGTCACTTTTTGAATAATTTCCAGAATATTGTTCTGATGGTGCTGAGATTTTGCATTATATATTTAGGATCAATCTGAAGTCCTATAGGTACCGGGTTTTTCACTATAAGTTTGACCCCCCCTTTAACTTTGTTACTGAAGTAGATACAAAAAATGTTTCGTATAAAAGTTTGACGAAATCAACTGAGGTTTTTTGATATGAGTCCAGAAACTGAAATATATACAGGGTGACCAAAATATTGATGTCAACTTCATTTTTTCAAATGGAACACCCTGTATATTTTTCCATATTTGGTTAGCTCTTTTTCCCCTGATTTCGAATATGTAACATATGTTGGTCTATCTTTCTTATTCTGAGCACTACAGAGTTTCTAATTTCAATAACCATCTGGCATAGCGTTTTTGGAAGTTCGTGAATAGGTATTTAAGTGGCCAATTTCAATTTGATCTTTGGATTGCTAATGGCGTACCCATTTTATGGCCACCAAATAGTGCCGATTTAACACCAGTTGGACACATTTTTATAGCCGTTCCTGAAGGAAAAAAATTACTTCAGCAATAATGACAATCAATGAAAGCGGAGAATAATATTAATGATAAAAATATAACCAATATTAAACCCATAATTCGGAACTAACCCGTCAACGCACAAAAAAAATGATAATATTGTAATGATTAGAAACAAATTTTGAAGCTTTAATTTCTAACTTAAATCAGAGCCATAATAATGCTATCAAAAATAGTCTAAACAACTTGAGACAACTACAT
>CM024244.1:47484495-47548533 GCA_013421045.1 Propylea japonica | reverse complement strand
TCATGCAAATTTAGTTGATGCGCGTTCTATTTGACAATGTTGTGATTTTGAACTGATGCGCATCACTTCTAACAGATGTTGCTTTCTGACACAATCAGTTTATTTTGCACCATCACTTCAGTTCATCATAACAATAACATAACCTAACATTTCGGTAAAAGTTCACAATTCACTTCTAAACATAACAGAAAGTGAATCATTATCCTCGGTTTTCATTGCTTGTAATGAATAATTCATATTACTTTAAGAATTTCCTTCCGAACTTTAGTCGATATTCCTTTTTGGTAATCTGATTTCAAACCTTATCGTTTTGTTGATTGTCATCCGAAGAAGGCATGTTCTATTTGTCAAAATCACTTCACTTGCAACTTAAGTGATTTCGGAAATTATTCGGTCAAATAGAAAGCTAGGTATATCCAGTTGAAGCTCATAAAATATCAATCTCCATTTACATATAGAAAAATTCGAGAAAAGCCTAGAGCAGGTGCTTCTGAAGGCTGGTTCATTGATGGAGTATTGCAATGACATCAAAATTTTTTATATGGCTCGAGATTCATGCTAGTGTATGAACGCAAAATCTCAGCACGATCGGAATAATATTCTGAAAATTGATTGAAAAAATTGAATATGTAAAAACTTGACAATTAAAAAAATTAAATTCTATGAATCTTCATTCACTAACTAACGCTTCAAGAACGCATTGAAATTATTAAAATTCACTATAAAAACTCGAACATTTTTGGGTTATCGTGAAGCACCTTGTCGGAACGCAATAAAGAAATTGGTGGAAAAATTCGAGCTGTTGGGACAAATTAATAATGTAAACAATGCCGAGAATATTGCTGCTGCAGCCGAAAGTGTCGAAGAAAATTCAGGTTTGTCCATTCCTTGTCATTCTTTGGAATTAGGCATTCCACAAAAGTCATTACACCGTATTTTGCATAAAGATTTGGGTCTTAAAGCTTAAAAAGTTCAGTTAACACAAAAACTGAAGCCGGCCGATCATCAACAACGAAACCATTAATCTTTTGCGGGAAATGTTTCCGAACAGTGTTATCTCTCGGAGAGGTGTTCACAATTGGCTGGCGAGATCTTGTGATTTAACACCTCGCGACTTCTTCTTTTGAGGCCTCGTGAAAAAGAAGGTCTACGCCAATAGCCCAGCGTCGATTCAAGACCTCAAAGATGGAATTCGTGAGGCTATCGAGGACATAGGGCAGCCACTTTGCGATTTGGTTATGGAAAATTTCATCAAAAGGATATGGCCCTGTAAGCGTGGTCGTGGTGGTCATTTGCCTGATGTTATTTTCCACTATTAACGTCATAATTCTTCTTTATCATGAAATGAACATCCGATCATTTTGATTGAAAAATGGCATTTTTCTTTGAATATCAAAATAACACCTCCTATTGGAAAACCTGGCACTCGTTTGAGTAAAACGAGCGATATCCGAACGATACCATAGCATCAGTATCATTCACAATAGTTGCATAAGTGGGAAGTATGACAACATAAAGCTATCACTGTTGAAAAAAATCAAAAGTCGTGTTAAACGCGATATCGCAACAACCAAACGATAGATATTAAAATAACCACGTGTCTTCAGTGGGCAGATCGGACAACACTTTTCTTCCAAGAAAGAGACCATCCGAGGTTCACATCAGGGGCCGAAGAAACCGGCACGCGCTACCTCGATCCTTCCAACACGCGCGAAGAATCCGCAACATTGTATGTCGCCGAAGTAGGTTTCAGCCGCGGCGACAGCAAGCAGAAGCGGGAAGGGGAGCCGCAGAGGAACCTCTGGAGGTCGAATTTATTGGTCTGGTGAACGCTGAAGGCCGCCGCGTTCGAGAGATGGGCGAAATGAAGGAGCCGCGCGCGCGACTGGTACCGTTAGGTGGTTACCGGGTCTGTTGCGTCACCGCGATGGTCGATTTGCCCTTAGTCGGGGCTACCAGAAGAGAGATATCAAGGCCCAGAGATGTTGGAGATTTATATGGGCGTATAGGCGGTCATGCGATGTCTTAAGATCGAGATTAAGCGTGAGGGAAAAGTTGATTTATGCGTTTATTGTGCTGGTTCACGTTTCGTTTGGAAAAATCAGCTTCATAATTTTTACCAACGCCGAGATTGTTTTGATTTTGTGGCGAAAGCGTTACAATAATCTGGAAACCGAGGATTAGTCGAATATGGGAAAAAGGAAAGTCACAATTTTAGTTGTTTTAATGGGTCGATTACATTGAGATATGTACTTCGCAAGCTGCTACTGAGCGAATTTAGTAGCTGATTGTAAATTAGCTCAGTATGATCTCGTTCACAAGCCAATAATCTGATTGTAAAAAAGCTGCGACTAAAGTTGAAAGCTGCGCTACTTTGAAGCTTCGCTGGCGTTTTGTCTTGTTGGCATGTAAACACAGTTGCTACTAAACAATTTGTGATTTTTCATCTACTCGGTGGTTCGTGCTTCTTAAATTTGAAAACGTATTTGACATTTATCTTAAATTCTTGACAACGATACAAACATAAACATCACGTCGATCGCTATAGATTTTTGGCAACTGAGAGAGTAGACAGTTTCGTGTGTAATCATCACAATCTCACAATCTAATTCACTTTCTTCTAAATTCGCTCAGAAGCAGCTTGTTAAGTATCTCAATGTAATCGACCTATAAATGAATACACTATTTCAATTCACATAAAGGCAGATTCAGATACAACTGCTATAAAAACAACAATCGTAGACAGAAGCCCTCAAAGAAAATACCGTAAAATGGTAATACAGATGGTTCCAAAACCTCTACAGGAGCTGGCGCTGGGATATACGGGCCAAGTTGCCAAGTACCAAGTGTGCACTGACGCTAGGCTCCTGTATGAGCGTCTTTCAAACGGAAATCTTAGCTAATGAAACATATCTAGATACAAATCTGAAAAAAAGTGCGATATAGACATACATTCAGATAGGAAGGCAAGTTGCTATTAAAGCACTCAGCTCCTACGTCATAGACTCAAAGATGATCAGGGAGTGCCAGTACAAACCGAGGTACAAACTCAATGAAGTAGGCAAGAAAAATAAGGTCTTTTCAGCCTGCGTTTCCGGCCATTCGGGAATCAAAAAAAACGAGGAGGCCAATACACTTGCCAAAGAGGACGCACGAATGTCACTCATTGGCCCAGAACCCTTCTGTGGTATAGGTAAATGTACCTATAGAAGGAGTTTCTGGAGAAAGCCGAGAGAAAGAAACTCTGGCGGAATCTCCCAGGGATGGATCATTCCTTCGGAACTTTAAAACAGCAAGTTCCAAAAGATATCTGGATCTTTATAAAAAACAATTACACTTCCTCACTGGCTTTCCTACAGGACACTGTCACCTCAGAAAGCACCTGTTGGGGATGGGATTGTCGGACACTGACGAGTGTAGGTTCTTTGGGGAGGAGGAAGAAACCCCCATTCACCTAGCCACGGAATGCTTTGGCATTGCGAGCCTAACGAGAAAATGCCTTGGGCGAGAAACTTGTACATAAGAGTGAGAAACTAGCCTCGTTGAAGTCTTCACAGATACTGCATTTCATCAGATCTATGGAACTGGAAGGAGAGCTGTGAAAGATGTGATCAGAACAGCTCTTTTAGGGGACACAATAGACCTTGTGGTCGCAGTGAATTGTAAGCCCTTTTTAAACTATAACTATCCCCAGGGATTTAGTCATTACACTTCGAAATTAGGGGATAAACACTGTTTTAATACATACCATGCTTAAATACTCTCACGTACATTCCTAACAGATATGAATAACTCCAATAAATCTTTAAAAATCCAACCCCCCCCTGTCTTCTCTCTCTCTCAACCTACCCCGACGTCTCCGTTCCTTTCGGCGTCCTCAACAATATGTCGCCTTGGGATCGACTTGCCTCCCGCTACCCCTCCGGAAGCTCTCAATTTTCCTCATTTGACGTTCATTTTCCGGGATATGTATAATATATTAACGGGCCTTATCCTGGGGAACCTAAAGAGTCCCCGGATCGGGAATTCTCGTCTTATTCCCGTCCTCTCTGCTTATTATCCCCCGTCGGGCGTCGTTCCATTAGTGCGTCGTCGATCCTGAATTGGCCGGGACAAATCTGTGAGTTTTTCTTCTTCTTCTTCTTACGCTCGAACGGGTTTTTCTTCCGTCGTTTCCGTCTCGACGTGTATGAGAGAAAAGACGTCGAGAAATATCTCAATTATTTTCGGGGGGGGTGGCTGTTTATAGGGGTCGAATAAATTATTTGCGATCAATCAGTTTGTACAGGGTGAACCGAACCAGTGATTAACTAATGAATGGTGGTATTCTGCTTTCATCTGTAAGCCAATCTGTAACTTTTCATAAGCCTACAGGAAAATTGCAATTCTGGAGCTCTTCAAGAGATTTGTAGCTTACAGAAATCATTAAATATTTACGAGTACTTGACGGGTGATCGGAAGCTTTATCGAATGACATATTGTGAAGTTACGTTGAATGGTTTGTTTATTTTAGGACGAACACCAACATTTTAATATAAGAAATTCATGTTGAATAAAAATAATATGGCTTTGTTTATTGGATTGTTATCGGAAGAAAATCATAACAGGTAAAACATTGTTCAATAATATACATGACCTGAAAATCATTCTTTTTTAAAGTAGGAACTTCATGAGAATTGGAGGGAAAAGGTTGCGTGATCAAATGAATCCATTTGAAATGCCAGATACCCAGAAAATATTCAGATTGAAGAAATGTCGAATTCCCAGTTTGTGAACATGTTCAGATTGAAGAACCAGTGTACTATGAATTTAATAAATGGTCTACAGCAATTTTTACCAAGAAATTTTTTCTTTCCTGTTTTCAGTTTATAGGATGAAAGATACGAACGCAAACTACATTCAAATAAATTTGATTTCAAATTCAAATCAAAACCATTTACTCATAATACATAAAATTGCATGATCAAATCTTACGATTAACGGTTTTGTTTTTCGATGAGTAGTTCAAAAGTGAAATAAAAAATTACAGGAACCATTCCAGAATTGCTTTATTTACGAATCTGTAAGTTGGCCAGTTACAGTATCGTAACTCACACATGAGAAGCAGAATTCCACCATAAGTTTAGAAAGCTGAGAAATAGAGAAACGTTATTGCAGAAGTTTCTTTGAAAATTGGTACAAGTAACAAGTTTTCAATTCATCTATCCCGGCTTTTTTGTGTTTTGTTGCAACAGGATGGTGCAATGTGCCACAAATTTCATGGCACAAGTTATTTTATGTGTCAAACGTTTGATGATTTGCCGAAATAGTGATACTCATGATGTCAATCTGTATTGTTTCTTTTCAATCATTACGCGGGTGTTGGAAGTTTCACAAAAATATTTCGATTAATCAAAGAAAATATTAATTACGGATTAAATGAATATCACTGCTTGGAAAGCTGAGTTGAAAAAAAGGTGCCAAATTAGGCAGGCTCAAAGAACAGCTAATTGTGAGATTGTTAATTTTGGAACGAACAACTTACCCATTTACATTACTGCAAAAAAATCATAATGTAGATAACAATGTCCTCTACGTTTTTGTTGAATAAACTTCTCTCTGAAACCCATAGATTCCGGGAAAACGCATTCCAGAATGTTTTAGGATTTTCTCAAAACCATGGGGGATCACTTCGGAAATCTGGCATCAACATTTTTTATGCTTTTATTTTTGTATGTCATTTTTCTAAAAATTCGAATTTTTTCGTGCTATATTTACTGTACTAATACCAAGAATGAGTTATTATTCTGGCATATTGCTCTCAACTAACTTGTATTCCCATACCACAAGAAAGCAATAAAAATTCGTATTACACGTACCAATTAGTAGAAAAACCCTGCTGCTTTGCATAAAAAATGTGATGCAATTGTTGCATTTTGCAGAGCACAATTCCTTGAGACACACATGCTAGGAATTTCGCGAAAAAATGTTCATTGCTTTATTAATAATAATAACGGCGTCAACCAATTGCGTTGGAAATTGCGAATGACACGTGTAGTTTTTCAACCAATTAATTTATTCATTATCAATCAACTCAAAAACGACTTCGGTATATGAATGGTACTTTTTGCTACTTTACGTTATAAATCTATCGTGGTGTGACTGCGTTTTTTCTGCGTTTGCGTCACGATAAATGGCGAGTTGACTCATTTGAATGTTGTATGCGTTTATATGTACAGGGTGGGCATATTTCCATGTTTTAGCACTACAATTTTTGAACCAGAGGAGATAGACAAAATCTCATACCCACTTCTCAATCTTTTTTTTGAGAATTTAACAAGGGTAGTATTCATATTTGGCTACCTCCTTTTGTTTTCGAGTTATAAGCGAAAATTGGAAACGTGGCGATATCGAAAAAAATTCATATCTCCGCTAATACAGATGATAGAGCTCTGAAATTAAAACATTATGAAGTCCCTTTCTTGCGTAGAATTTAGTGGCGTGCTCGTCATTTTGCATCTTTTCTAATTACGAAACTATGACCCAAAGAAATGTTTTTTTTTTCAAATGGGAACACTGGATTTTCGTGCCATTTTCTGAAAGCTTAATTTTTCTGATTTCGAAAACATATAACATTGTATGGTTTGTATCAATATGAGTGTAGAAAATTGTCAAAAACCTATTTCCATCCGAGTCCCAATATTTCCTATGGCTTCAATCTGACTCTGAATGTGATATATTCAGACTCAGATTATGGTTTTATGGCCATAGTTTTTGATTGCATGAAGAAATTGTACCGGCTGTCCTTAATTCGTTAACTAGTGAGGGGATCTCAGAAACCCGATGAGCTAGAACAAAATGCGGGCTCGATTTTTGGGAGAATTCATTTCGATAAGACCGCAATCTTCTAAGTCACACCATTTTCGAGCTATTAGAGAAATTTGAAAAATGGCGTCGAATGAAAAGTTTTCATGACTTCTTTATTACTGAAGTTATAAAAATGAAACTTCAAGGATCGCGTCGAATTACCCAACACCCTGTAATGTACCTACTTATTTCCTAATCATTTTGAAAGGAAATTGAAATAATTCACAATATGAAAGTGGGAATACACCGAGCAACAAGGACCAAATCGACCAATTAGTGTCCAAATCGATGAAATCACTCCCTAACCAGTAAAGACTCTATACTTCAATTAGGTAAATTCGATCAATGAATAAAAAATGAAGAAGAAAAGAGATATTCGAATCGACGGTAACAGGACAGTTCTCCTTCGTTCAATGTTGCCATATCAGTAAATTTTCTATGAACTGCACTATATACAGTTGAAATATATTAATTATCAATCTAAAAACAATATCCTACCGCTATAATTAAGGGACGTACAGGGTGATTCACTTATCTTGGTAACCTAATTTTTCTCGAAAAGGAATAAATATTTCTTTATTCTGTTGACGGTATTCGGTACAAGGCAATGTTAACTTCTGATGTGCGTTAAAATCGGAAAAAATTGTTCTCCAGCAACATACCTTTTTCAGTTTGTCATTAGAAAGATGATTCAATTTTGAATGTTTCTTCTGAATATCATTTTTTTTCTATTTCTTACCGTTAGCGACCTGCAGCGTGTTTTATGTTAATTCTATTCCATATTTTTTACTGTATTGTGACAGTATGCCTTGATTTAGACACATAGATATGATTGTGATTCTTAAAATCAAAGGAACTTTGAAGCAAACTATCTCTCAATCATTATATTCATCAAATATTATATTTTATAACAGCAAATTTTTTTTAATAATAAATGCAAACATGTCCAATCATATGTTCTGAAAAGCGGCCATTATGATCCATACATAAATTATATATTTTCCTTAGTTCATTATAAATTACTTTGTCCACGTGAACCTAAGATATAAGAAATAAAGAAAAAAAAAATCTATGTATGGATGATAAGGGCTGCTATATACAGGGTGACTGGTGACGTAAGGGACAAAGGCTAACTGGAGATAGAGGACCTCAAACTGAATGAGGATGGGGGGTTTAAATGTCCTATAAGGCTATTAGTTTCAGAGATACAGGGTGTTTTTTGCAAAAGTGCTTAAACTATAAACTCCCATATCTTCGTTGATATAGCAAATTTTCGCTGATATTTGGCAAGCTTGTTACTGAACATATTCTCCATCAGATCGAGAAGAAAAAATCCCAAAAATTGCAGGTCCGTATTCAAAAATTTCAATTTCCGTGTCAGGTTAAAAATATCACTCGGTATATGAGATAAAAAAAATTAATGGAAAATTGGAATCTTCAAGAAAAACACTGAGTAAAAATCTGTTTTAGTTTGAATGGCACAAATTTTTCATAGTTTTTATGATATGTTGAAAGTCGAATATTACCATTTATTCATATTGAATTCAAGAAACATACTATTCCTTATAGAAAAAACACTGAATTTGAGATGCTTAAATAATCCTGACGCATTTTGAATATTTCTTCACATCTTGAAATACTTTTTCATTAAATTTTTTATCAATATTAAAAGAAAAATCAAAAAAACAATAGAAATACAAAGAGAGGAACAGTAGCACATATGATTCATAAAAAAATCAAATAAACAAATGCTCGATATGCTAGAGCCATTCCCCTCACACACTTAATGACTCTTTTGAACAATTGAAGTACTTTTCATATCCACAAGACGAAAAATTATACTCTTGATAGAACAGAAACACTCGAGAAAAGTTGACTTTCTTCTCAGAACCCCTGAACAATAATCAATCTGGTACTTATGATTTCAACAAAATTTATTCTTCAATGAAATAATGTATGAATTTTGAGGACTTACTTTCCTCTAATATGTACTTAGGTATTGCACCTTCATCTTCTTTTGAGAAGCATATGAATTTCTTTAATGCAAACAGAATATTAGGGAAACAAGTGATTTTTTAGAATAAGAGGTTTATTATTCATTATAAATAAAATACACCCTACTACACAGAGTAGGCTTATTTCAAAAAATGACGTTTATATTCTTACATTCATTGATTGTGTATTATTGGGAATTGTGTCGTTTGTTTATCTACTGAAAATGCCTTCAATATTCACGAATGAAGAATATGTAGATGATACTTGTTTTTGAATTGCGCAAAATGAACGGATATAATATTTGGTCTCAGAATAATCCTCATCTCAAAAGAGAATGAAATCATTAGAGTTCTAGAGAGCCAATAAATGCGTTGAAGCAAATTGCTCTGATTTCGAGCATTTGCTTAGATGTTTTCTCATGAATCATTGCATTATTTAATAAAATAATAAATTTTGTTGAAAGAATAAGTATCAGATGGATTATTGTTCAGGCGTTCTGAGAAGAAAGTCCAACTTTTCTCGAGCTGAAATCTAGTGTTACTGTCCTATCAAGAGTAATTTTTCATCTTGTGGATATGAAACGTACTTCAATTGTTCAAAAGAGCAAATAAGTGTGTGAGGGGAATGGCTCTCGCATATCAAGCATTTGTTTATTTGATTTTTTCATGAACCATATGTGCTACTGTTAATCTTTTTGTGTTTGTATTGTTTTTGAGTTTTTCTTATAATATTGATAGAAAATTTAATGAAAAAGTATTTCAAGATGTGAAGGAATATTCAAAATGCATCAGGATTATTTGAGCAACTCAAATTCAGTGTTTTTTCTTTCAGGAATAGTGTGTTGCTTGAATTCAATATGAAAAAATTGTTATATTCGACTTTCAACATATCATAAAAACTTTAAAAAATTTGTGCCATCAAAACTAAAAACAGATTTTACTCAGTGTTTTTTGCAGATTCCAATTTCCCAATTCAATTTTTTTTATTTCATATACCCAGTGATATTTCTCACCTGACACGGAAATTGAAATTTTGAATACAAACCTGCAATTTTTGGGAATTTTTTCTTGTCGATCTGATGGAGAATATGTATATTAACAAGCTTGCCAAATATCAGCGAAAAATTTGCCATATTGACGAAGATATGGGAGTTTATAGTTTAAGCACTTTTGCAAAAAAACCCTGTATCTCTGAAACTAATAGCCTTATAGGACATTTAAACCCCCAATCCTCATTCAGTTTGAGGTCCTCTATCTCCAGTTAGCCGTTGTCCCATACGTCACCAGTCACCCTGTAGAACATATGATTTGACATGTTGCATTTATTATTGAAAAAATGTGTATTGTTATAAAATATAATATTTGATTGATGTAATCATCGAGAAATATTTTGCTATAAAGTCTCTTTGTTTTTCAGAAACACAACCATATCTATGTCTATCAATCAAGGCATGCTGTCACAATACAAAAAAAATAAATGAAATAGAATTAACACAAAACACGATCTAGGTCGCTGACGGTAAGAAATAGAAAAAAATGGTATCCAGAAGAAACATTCAGAATTAAATTATCTTTCGAATGACACAATAAAAAAGGTATGTTCCTGCAGAAAAAAACGTTTGACAACGCCGCGACGCCTGCATCTTAATTCTTTTCTCCGACTTTTAAGCACATCACAAATCAACATTGACTTGTACCAAATCCCGTAAACAGAATAGAAAATATTCATCACTTTTCGAGAAAAATTAGGTTACCAAAATAAATGAAGCCCCCTGTACAATCGGAAAATACACTATTCGACGCTTTTCCGAAATGAACCAACCGGCAACAGCGCCTCACGTGAATCATTTCACATCGTCTCATCAATATGCAACGAAGAATTAGCCGCTCTCTCAATCTGAAAAGATACTGGTAGGGGCACGGCCGTAAGCATTAAATTTTAAATGGAAAATTGCATTTCAATTACACCAAATTTGAATATAAAGTGATGCAGCGTTAAGCCTCGCCCGCCACTGTGCTATGCGATCGTAGCGGCTGGTTAATGGCCGGTTGACATTACGATTCGACCATCTAGCAATGCGACTATAAAGCCCGGTTTACATTGGTAGATTAAATGGTAGAGTTAAGTGGAAAAGAGACTCACTATTCCTTTACTAGCATAATCTGAACAGAGAGTAGAGTAAAGGATTTTCCAATAAGAGGTGTCAATTTGATATTCAAAGAAAAATAGCCATTTTTCAATATAAATGATCGGATGTTTATTTCATTATAAAAAAAATCTATGCCGTTAATAGTGAAAAATAACATCACGCAAATGGGCTATTGTCGTAGACCTTCTGTTTAACGTGGCCCCAAAGGCAGAATTCGCGAGGTGTCAAATCACAAGATCTCGATGGCCAATCCAATTGTGAACACCTCTTCGAGAGATAACACGGTCCGGAAACTTTTTCCGCAAAAGATCAATGGTTTCGATGTTGATGATCGGCCGGCTTGAGTTCTTGTGTTAACTGAACTTTATAAGCCTTAAGACCCAAATTTTTATGCAAAATACGGTCTCATGACGTTTGTGGAATATCTTATTCCAAAGAACGACGAGGAATGGACAAACCTGGGTTTTCTACAACACTTCCGGCTAACAGCAGCAATATTCTCGGCCTCATATAACATCACACAGCTTCAGCTATTCAGCCGCATTCTGAGATTGTGTTTTCATTAATTAACAATTGTGTATGAAAATATCTCATTCAGAGGAGGCATTCAATCTTTTCTTGTCCAATTTTACACAGCATTCACAAAATTTGTGAGTTTAACCCACATGATTTTCACCTCCTGTATATATTTCTAACGGGTGGTTTTTTTCTGTCACTTCTATTATACTCAAGGAAGTTTATCAATACCTCCATTTGAATTTTCTCGGTTTTCCTATTCTGCGACATTTTTGAAAACTCAAAAATGTCATAACAGAACCTCAAAATAGTAGTTCAAAAATCATATATTACAGAGGTGACAGCTCTCGGATTGCCGATTTTCGAAGCAATATTGCTAAGGTGAAATTCATTACCAACATTGCCATAAGAGTTGAAACGGAATACGCAATACCGTAGCCATATTGCTATGAAATTAGGATATAGCAATATTGCTTGGATAACAAAATTCATAGCAGTATGCGAACAGAATCGCACTGAATATCACATGAATATGACAGATGGAAGTTGGTAAAGGTAAACATGGAGCATTGCACCGTAGAATAACTCTTCCTCATAATCAAAAATCATTATAAGAATAGTGAAAAAGTATTTGCGACTTCATGAAGTGCGTCCAAAATGATGAGGCTAATTTATCTACACCTAATTCAAAATCTATTGATCTTGACGTCATGTGGTTTCAGCAGGATGGCGTCACATTGACGAAATTACACAAGTTTGTCTAGTCCTCTTTCGAACAACCGCGCTACAATATATGTCTTCGTGAAGAAGAACATTCCAGAATGACAATTATAAATTCCTAAGTTAATCGCGCAGAAATTAATACGATTAAATTAACATCCACTGACACGTCAGATCGATAATCGATAGGCTCTTTGGCCGTCGTCCTTTCTCGAAGATAAAATATATCTTCAGTCATTAACGGCCACGGCAAGTAACATTTACCGTTTCACATAAAATACTTATCGAAATAAAATAAAACCATTTCATCATCACGGCCATATTAATTTTATTAATAAACAGGTTAACGCACTTGATTAGATATGTATGTATCTCTCCGAGTTGCGTTGAGAGGAAAGATGCTAAAGGTGTCCATACACGATACTATGCTTGCAAGATTGAATAACACCGAAAAATGGACAAGGGTGATTTCTCAGATCATTTTATGTAAACGAGTTTCCACAAATGTAGGTCCGAAAATGCATTGTTTTCAAGATACAGGGTGTTGAAGGTTTATTTAAAAACTGACTAAACAAGTGGTACGCCACTTAGATATTTTAAACTAGCTATTATTTTGGAATTCTTCATTCAATTTGCGACCAAAATCTCGTCTGCCTCTTTTCGTATTAAGGTTGACGCTCACTTGGACGAGACGACGAGACGAAAACGAAGCGAAGAGTTGTTTCCGCAGGCACGATTTGCACTGAATCAATGGGTAGACGCTCACTTGGGAGGCGCGAAGCGAAGATCAGAATCGTTAGGCGCGTGGCAGATCAGACGCGCACTTGGACGAAGCGAAGCGGTCGGGAAGGAACGCGTCGTTTTCCGCTGGGATCTTTTGCATTGAAATAAATGGTAGACACGCACCTAGGAGAAGCGAAGCGAGGATCAGCGAGGAGGCCAGTCGTTGGTCGCCAGGAAGATCTCTGGGGCATGTGAGCAAAATTTCTCGAGGCGGCAAGTAGGTATCCGACGGCCGGGAAGTTCGGCGCGCTGTATTTCCAATTTTTTGTACTAGAATTTTGTCAATGGGGAAATACACAGTTATTTTTGAATTTGTGTTGAAATGAGTTTGTATTTGTTTGTACAACTGTGAATGTGAATTCAAATCGTCTGAAGGATAGGTATTTTATTATGTAAATACAACAAAATATTGAGGAACCTTCTTCCGAAGAAATTAAAATATCTGATAGAATTGGAAAACTGTGGAATATTCCTTTGAGGGATATATGATATGCAAACATTGAACTTTCGATTACTACTTGCTTTGTTTTTTTTTAATCGGTTGAAGAGAAAATAAGCATTTCGTATCAATTATTTATATTTAATTGTATTCCTGGATGAAGAACTACGAGGATTTCATTGGAAAATTCACAATTAAAACATGAGGGGGGTCCGGATCCCATTGGACCCGAAATTTTCTGAAGTACAGGACTAGAAAAATTGTCATTCTCTCATTCGGTGGACCCCCCGAAATTTTTTTCTAGCTACGGCCTTGTGGCTGACCATACCCAAAAATAACCAGGGACAGCGCCAGAGATTTTACCGCCCCGGCAAAAGTATATTCAGAATAAATTGAATATAAATTAGTCTGATTTGAAGCTTATACAGGTAAGCGGTTGCAGCAAGGTAATAAAAAAGCAACTTCCCAGAACTTATTACTGGAAATTTTTCGATATTGTCGTAGAAAAGTATTTTTTCTGAAATCACCAGAATGAAGGAATTAGATTAATACTTAATTTTTTCAATCGGTTAAAGAGTAAATAACATTTCGTATCAATGATTTTATATATAGTTTTAAAAAAAACTAACTCTCGGTTTTTGTCACCCTCCGCTTCTCGTTGGAGACAACATAACCTCGATCTAAAATCTAGTACTTTTCCCCCTTGTATTGCGTAATACATAATTTTTTTCTGTGACTAGAAAAATGACGATGGAAAGAAATATAACTTTTCACGAAATTAATCCGGCAGAAAAGTGAGTACTTTTTTCCCGGATACATATATACACTCACTTTTTTCCCGGGGAAAAAAGTAATTTCGAGAAGAAAAGTTATATTTTGTAACTTGACAACAGAGATAAAATGTCGAGTGTTCTCCACGTCACATATTTTTATTTTCATTCCTATATGAAGGTGGGACGACGAAGCTATTAAAACAAGATTATGACCAAAAACACGATTAGAACAATAGCTATACCCTTGTTCATTCGGGGTAGTCGGCATGCAGCATGGGTAATAAAAATTTATTGCGGCCCAAAAAATAGGGGGAATTTCTTCCGAGGCTGATCGTCGCATCGCTTCGTCCAAGTGCGCGGTCCAGGCGAACTAACGCGTCGCTTAGTTTCGTCTCGTCTCGTCCAAGTGAGCGTCAACCTTTAAACGCCAATTAAAAATGAAACAGTAAAACATTTTAAAGAAAATTCTCGCTGCAAATCCGAGTTGAGATGTAATTTTCTCACATAAAAACGGCGCCTGACATGGAAAAAAGGAGAGATTTTCTGTCACAAATTGAACGAAGTATTCAAAAATAATTGTTAGGATAAAATATCTGCGTGGCGTACCATTTTTTTGTCAGTTTTTTAGTAAAACTTCATGTATGCTGGAAACAATACATTTCCGGGCCTACATTTAAGGAAATCTTTTTGAGTGCTCGTTTTTCTTAAAACGTGTGCTATATCGTTTTGACCAAATGTCTGTAATTTTCGAATTTTGAGTCGAAAATGGTCTCAAATGATAGGGTTACACTCCCTGATGACCAACTCGAGGTCGAATTCAATTCTGTCCGCGGCCGTCCGTAAGCACAATAACTTTCGAAGGGATTGTCCTAGAGACTTGAAATTTTCAGGATGAGTTCGACACCCAAAAGGCTCGGTTATGTTCGTTAACCAGCCGAATCGTACATGGTGTTCCATAAAATATGGCAATTCAAAAATTTTGTTCCTCAATATCTCAGAAAAACGAAACCAATCGAAATGAAATGTTATGGCCAAATGCAAAATGCTCAAAACAAGCCTCATGCGAAATTTTGTGGCCCTAGTGTGAACAGAACCATAGAAAATTGAATTGGAATATTGAAAAAAAAAACTTCATCTTTATTTCAATTACAATTCTGTGTATTAGACAAAATAATATAAGTTTGAAACTCCTACGGAAGGCTCATTCTTATACTTTTTTATTTTGAACTTGTGGAAGAATACCAAAACGTTCTGCACTTGTCTTGTATGATAAATATTTTCATGTAGTTTTCATAAAACTGCAATTAAACGAATATTATTGAATTAAGAATTACTAACCGAACACTCTCCTTTTAAAATTCATTTATCAGGCTCCCGAACGATATCTAGGAAATTTTCTTGTTAACTGAACGATTTGAATCAATAACAAAAAACAAATTACAACACTCTCAACAACAGTCTCAAATCGAATAGAAAGAAATGAACTTTTTTATTGGTTTCGGGCGTCAAAAGCTACAAGCCTAAAAACTGTTGTGAAACAACAGAAATTAAATGTCGGGAGAAGTGTTGTGCAACATAATTAATTATCACTCTTGAAATTTGTCAGAATGCGAAGTCCAAAGTGAAAAGTAGCAAATTATTTTGGTTCAATAGGCCTCTGGCCACGTATTCTCGACAAGTGATCTTTCAAAGCGAATACGAACTTCATTTCGCGGTGTGCATTATTGCAGGTAAAAAAGGGACTCGCGCAATGAAGTTCGTATACGCCTCGAAAGATCATTTCTAGAGAACCTGTCTGAGTGTTTTCACAAACTCTGATTCCTTGCTGAGTTATTAGCCCCGTTTACACGTACACTCCGAAGCGACGCTCCTGTAGCGTCGCTCCGATGCGGCACTCCGGAACGGCGTTCCAGAAGCGTGAGGTTGATGCGTGGTCGTCAATTAGAGCAACACTTTTGGATCGCGCATCGATGTGGCAGATTTTACTGTACGCTCCAAAACTCTCCGTGTGAATGCAAAATACAACAGTTTTGTAGTGGAGCGTGGAATTTCCGCTGTGGCGGAAACTCAACGTTCCGTGCTCTCTTATAAATACCAGTCAGTTGATTCGAATACCCGTAAGTGGACAGTGTGGTGAACATGAATTCGAGAAAAAGGAAGGCTATTGCTTGTTTAGGCCTGTATGTCATCAATGAAGATGAGAAGAAAAATCCTCGGAAAATTGGGGTTAAGCAGTGAGGTTGAATAGAGAGCGTTTTGATCATATGCCTCTATTAAGAGAACCCGAGAAAATTATCCAGAAGACTACAGAAATTACTTAAGAATGGATGACATAACTTTTTATTTTCCATAAACACGAAAAGCTTTTCTACATGTTCATAAATAATTCTGAATTATCCTATTCCTCATTGTGTATGTAGGTACTGGTGAAAATGAGCCGAATTCAAGTTTATAAACATAAATAAACATTTCCAACTGCGAAAATTCGAGAGAACGATAAGCATCTTCTGCTACATATCTCGGCAGATCGGAGTGTCCGTGTGAATACGACGTTGATATCACAAACCAGCACATCTGGCACGTCGCATCAAATCGACACTTTTGGACTCACGATGGTCTAGCATCACACGCACGCGATTGGAGTTGAGGAATGGAGCGAACGCTCCAAAACTGCCAGGAAAACTGTCCGTGTAAACGGGCCTATTGAGTGTGGACACTTTCGAATGATACATTTTCAGGAATTTCTGATTATCTGAAAAAACCCTCTCGAATTTCTCTTGATACATTTCTCAACATAAAAACGTCCATGTGTCACATCATCACGGTCAATTATACATAGATCAGTTAATCCAGATAATCGGAACACAGAAATATGATACGATCGACCGCAGGCATTACCAGAATCGACCGTGTAATAATTTAACCCGCTAATAATGTCACATTAACCCTGCGTCGTCTATGTGCAGCATTACGGAAAAAAACGTGGAGGACTAATAGGTAAGCCAGGATAATCTAGCGTACAACTAGGGCTAAACCGGTGAGGGGTTGTAATTGAAACGGGACCGTAATTGAATACATTATCTCCTGATCGATGGGGTGGTTTGCATAGAACAACCCCCGTTTATTGTACGTTAATTTCTTTTTTTTTCTTTGTGGTGTTTTATCGAGACGGGTTGCATTCGATGCGAAAAATCGGTTCCGATATTTCGGCGAGTATTTCGGTAAATCTACAGGATGGGGTTTTCCCTAATAAGTAAGATAATTTTTATCCACGGCTATTTTGAATCTAACCAATATATGTATGTTTCCTTGTCCATAATAATACAATACAAGGCGCATTAACCCGATTCACTTTCCAAGGTGTTCACTAACATTAACACAAAAGAATGTAGAATATATGTGCATCAAATTATTTGACAAGCTTCCAAAAAGTTTCCAAATCCTAAGGATAATAATAGTTTTCAAGAAGTTAATCAAAAAATTATTAATAGATATGGAACCCTATAGTATTCAGGAGTACTTAAGTTCCAATATTCAAATCTGAGCGTTTAATGTATTTTTTTTTTGTTTTTCTGGGTTATCTTGACGTATTTTCTTCTCATGTATTGGTTGATTATGGAAATAAATGCTATTATTATTATTATTATTATTAATACCCATTAATTACTAGTGAATAATGCGTCATTATTCATTGCTGGCAGTTGCGTGATGAATTTATTAAAAATACTGCATTGTTGAAACTATTTTTTCAGTGTTTAGAGTTCCGTAACTAACAAATGTGGGTGAGAATACCTTTTCAATCGAGTGTCAAATCTACCCTAAATATAATCAACTTTTAATACAAAATATACAATGACGAGTTCATCAAAAAGTTATTCATGTGTTAGCTTGACTTGAATAATGGCTATTATTCACTCGGTGATTTAGGCAAACTTCATTTTGTGAATAATAGCAATCATAATATGTTCGTTGCATAATATACTATATGGCTACCGCGGCAGTATTCACAGTAACCCTTTCAAGCACTTTTTCGAGAGAATAAAGTTGAGTGTAGGCAATGAATCCCCTTATGTTGGCCTTCAAATCTCAATCGTCTGTGGTTTGTCGGTATTACACTATAGAGATAGGATAGTTTAGAGTTGCCATCATTGAAATAAACGTGGTATCAGATGCGCCATATTACTACCACCTAAAGTCAAATTTGACAATCGGTGAATTGTGATTCTTGAGCCTGTTTCTAGTTAAATAGTGATTTTTTCTTCTTAATAATATACAATGAAAGGGTATCGTGCACTGTAAGGCTTTCTTCAATCAGAGAAGTGACAGATAAGGAGAAAATAAGAGGAAAAACATATCACAGGTAGGTATGAGTACTGAACAGATCCGCATTCGAAATTTTTGCTAGTCTGTCTTGATAATCTGATATTTTTTTATATGTGTATATTATCGCCTGAAGAAAAATTGTTTATTTGATATTCAATTGACCTTATTTGAACAGGATTCCTTAAGACCCAATAGATCGTATTGTTTTGTGTGAAATTTGTAAACAGAAAAAACTGGCAACTTAATTCAACCCTTAACTTTCCGCCATATTGGTCCCCGACTTGGCCCTGCCCAGTGGTACTATTTTTCCTTACTCAATTGTATGTCATAGCGTCTCTGCTTCATTATATCTTGATGTTATTACACACATTTTTCAAGGAGACCGAAGGAAACGACTCATTTCATGCAGCGGATATAATATACTAAATTTTGTGACAGGATATTATGGCATAAGTATTATCAGATTCGAAATAATTGGTGGTTCAAATTTTAACCGGTAGATTTAGGCTTTCAATTCGAAAACAACGACTTCTAGTATCTTGAAAAAGGCACCATAGTGTTCCATTCATTCCTATATATCTAAACCAAAAACAATAAGGTCATTCTCAAATAACCTGCCAGATATCTATCGTGATATGTCAACCGAATTCTGGAATCGTAATGCCCTAATCAAGTGTAATTGTCGAGCAGAATCTGAGCTTGTATTCGGTAGGATTTCCGGCATTATGCCCAAAATGCACATGCCATTAAGAGACTTCCGTTGGTATTAATTAAGGTATTAGACTGATCCGAAATTACCTAAAGCACGATCAATCGTGATGGACATGTCTGCATAGGATAGAGCGAAGCGGTGTTGTACACAATTGTACCCTGACAACAAATTCACTTTCGAAACATACAGCGTGTTCCTTAATTCATGCAACAAATATCAGGTGATTCCTCAGATCATTTTAGGAAAAAACTTCCAATGAATGTAGGTCCGAGAATGCACTGTTTCAAAGATGTGTTGAAGTTTTACTCGAAAACTAACTGAAAATAGTATATAACATTACTAGCAAGGTAAGGGGGTTTTTACTGGCGAATGGAGGATATAATTGACGAGCCGCAGGCGAGTCAGTTACCTCCTTGAGCCAGTAAAACCCGTTACCTTGCGCGTATTGTTTTATTTTTTATTTGTTTCTCATTTGTAAAAAGGTTAGATAAATTCCAAAAAATTCTCAATAATTGCTTTGAATTTTTTGACATTCCTAAAAATTGGATTATTTATGACATCGGAAAATTATGACAACTGTCAGTGGCTTTACGAGAGGGAAGTCCTTCGAGAATATTTGCAAATTTCTGACGAAAGAGGTCAGATCCAAATGAAACAAGGTATGAATATCGTTTTTTAATACTTTTATAACGTTTATTACTAAAGGTTGACGCTCACTAGTCACTTGGACGAGACGAAGCGAAGAGTTTGTTTTCCGCAGGCACGATTTGCACTGAATCAAATGGGTAGACGCTCACTTGGGAGGCGCGAAGCGAAGATCAGAATCTAACTAACTAACTAACGCGCCGCTTCGTCTCGTCTCGTCCAAGTGAGCGTCAACCTTAAAAATATTTGTTCCAGGCACGATGAAATTAGAAGGATGAATGAAATTAAAAGCAACGTGACAACTGTCAGTGAGTTTACAGGTCAAAAAACCTCTAGGATATTTGCAATTTTGAGAAGGAAAACAAATAGATACGAATAAAACAAGGTACGAATATCGTTTTTGAATAGTTTGAGAACGTTTATTGAGAAAAATATTTGTTCCAGGAACTCTGAAATTAGAAGGATGAATGAAATTAGTAGCAAGTACTTGACAACTGTCAATGTAAATAATACTACTAACTTGTAAAAATTTTGCAAGTTAACTGTCAACTGTACAAATGAGAAACAAATAAAAGTGGTATTTCACCGAGATATTTTCAACTAACAATTATTTTTGAATTCTTCATTCATTTTGAGACGAAAAGTCTCTTCAGCCTTTTTAACATTTTTATGTAAGAAAATAAAACATTTTAACGCGTACTCGTCGTGAAGATGTTTTATTTTTGTACATGAAAGAAAAAGGCAGTGAAGATTTTTTATCGCAAACAAAGATTTAAAAAATAATTGTTTCTTTCAATTATCTCAGCGGTGCACCCAATTTTTCAGTCAGTTTTCAAGTGAAATTCAACACCCTGTATCTTGGAAACAATGCATTTACGGACCTACATAAGGTTTTTATAAATATCCAAAGTTAACAATACATATAATTTTTTTTTAATTGATATTGCTGTGGGTATTTTCCAAGAATGTAACAGTCAGATATTTCAGGATAGTTGTCTATTCAAGTGATAAAGAACCACATTCATTATTTCCTGATGTACCGGAAATTGACATTGGGAAAATTCTTCAATTCCCAATGTTTGAATTTGCATATTAAAATATCGACTCCATTTAATTAAACATTTTCTAGATGAATCAGAAATATGTACTTTCCAATTCAGATTATTCAATGCTTCCATCAAATCATCATCGTTCATTCAAAAGTATTCTACTAAAAATGACACATTCGTGTATTATTGGAAAATTCCTTTTCTAATCGTCGTACTGACACTAATAATTATGATTTTTCTATCTAACAGTTTTTTTTTGAAGATTGAATCAGTGAAAGTGGCCTTATCGCTTAACATATAGTTTCGATTGAAAGCTTTACATTTTAATTATTATCAACAAAGGAAAATAGAGACGTTTACTATACATAGGTACCTTCACATGTTCCGAGATCACAGGGATAAAACCTCAGGGAAAATTGTCTACCCCCTTCAAGTGACGTAAAGGTAGTGGAATTTAAATAGACATACATATAATATTCCTTGAATTATTTAATCTCATTACAAAAATTGGACTCCAAATATACAACCGAGTATACAACTGTTAACCTATGTTCACATTTGTACCACATTACATCTGCTATCGAAAGCAGTTCTGAATCAATTTAAACTACGCCAAATCAACCAAAGAAGATTGAAACTAAAAACATTTTCTTCTGTAAGATCACAAATCGAAACTGATCTCCACAATTTCTGGACAATTTCATTGGAATACAGATGATTATATATCTGTATATCATCCCTTTCGATCAGGATCAGTTTGAAACTGAAAATAAAGGAAATATTTCGTTGAAAGACAAGAATTCCGGTCAACGAACAGACCCTTCCGACACCCTTCTATCCAAATTCCTTCTATTTGACGCAAAGTCCAGGTCACCAGAGATCGAGAGTCAACACACCATGAATTGCACATTTCGAATAGATAATACACAACAACTTCGTTAATAAATAACAAGAGGTCTTAACTTCCGAGAAAGAAAAGAATTTATAAAAAACTTAATAACAGCATTCGTTTTACGAATGTTATACAACATATTTATCAATTACGATCAATTTGAAACCGAAAATGAAGGAAATATCATATTGACGAGAAGAATTCCGGTCACAGAACAGACCCTTAGTTGATAGTTGATAGTTTACAGAGGGGTTACAGTCCACTGCGACCTTAAGGTCTATTGTGCCCCCTTACAGAGCTGTTCTGGCCAAAAACCTTCACAGCTCGCCTTCCAGTTCCAGAGATCTAATGAAATCTAGTAATTGTGAAGACTTCAACGAGGCTAGTTCCTCACTCTTACAAGTTTCTTGTCCAAGGCATTTCCTCCTCAGGCTCGTAATGCCAAGGCATTCCGTGACTAGGTGTATGGGGGTTTCTTCCTCCTCCCCACAGAACCTAAACTCGTCAGTGTCCGACAATCCCATCCTCAACAGGTGCTTCCTAAGGCGACAATGTCCTGTAAGAAAGCCAGTGAGGAGGTGCAATTGCTTCTTACCAAGATCCAGATATCTTTTGGATCCCGCTGTCTCGAAGTTCCGAAGGAACTCAGTGGAATGATCCATCCCTGGGAGATTCCGCCAGAGCTTTTCCCTCTCGGCTTTCTCCTTCTCCAGAAACTCCTTCTTATAGGTACATTTAGATAGAACAGACCCTTGCGGCACCCCTCGATCCAAATTCCTCCACCTCAAAGGTCGAGAGTCAACACACCATGAATTGCACATTTTGTTGTATAAATAAGACAGAATAACTTTGTATATAAACAACGAGTGGTTTGCCTTCGACCGATACGAAAAATTCCTCGAAAAAAATCCGTGGAATTTCTCTCTTTTCTCGAACTGGTCGTACGGTATAGGAAAGCCCGGTCGTAACTTCCGAGAAACTGGTAATTAATTATTATGTATTATGACAAACGGTTAGTTGGTCGACCTTACTACTAGGCTGAACGACAACAAACATTCATTCTAATCTTGTTTGTTTACGTTCAAATTGGATCACTGGATTTCGCGTTGCCGAATTGTGATGCGAGTTGATATTTATTGCGTTTTGAGTGAATGAACATTCACGTGCCTGTTACTCGTAGATTCAATGAAAGAACGGTCGAACTCATTTTCGAATGGCGTCATTCGATTACCTACGAATTGTTTGTTTACTAGAGACATGATCAGGAAAAAATGTTGTTTCACGTAAGCAAGACCGAAATATAAACAGATAACTATTATAAAGGCTGTTTCAAATTTTGTAAAGATATATGAAACACAAAACTTGCATTAATATTATATTGGTAATTGAAGTATCGGTTATGATATTTATGTATGAAAAATAATATCTGCTAAATGGCCTCCATGAAAGAATCAGAAGGTCTGGTCCTCTCTGAATAACTACACCTCATCTGCGAACCTCCCTAGTGATGTAATGATCAAGAAAGTAAGCACTGACAAAAACTTCAGGACATTGCCAATTAGAAGAGGGGAATGGAAAAGGTAATACACCGACTATAACCTCAAAGAATATACCGTAACATGGTGTACAGATAATTCGAAAACCTCTACAGGGGCTAGCTCTGTTATATACGGGCCAAGTACCAAGTGTCCACTGTCGCTAGGCTCCTGTATGAGTGTCTTCAAGCGGAATTCTTAGCTATTGAAAGATGTCTAGATATAAATCTAGAAAGAAACTATCAGAAATGCGATATAGTCATACACTCAGATAGTCAAGATGCTATTAAAGCACTGAGCTCCTACGTCATTGACTCAAAGATGATCTGGGAGTGCCGGAACAAACTCAATGAGGTAGACGAAAAAAATAAGATCTTTTAAATCTGGGTTCCTGGCCATTCGGGAATCAAAGGAAACGAAGAGGCCAATACACTTGCAAAGAGGGCGCACGAATGTCACTCATTGGCCCAGAATTCCTCTGTGGTATAGGTAAATGTACCTATAAGAAGGAATTTCTGGAGAAGAGGAAAGCCAAGAAGAAAAAACTCTAGCGGAATCTCCCAGGGCTGGATCATTCTAAGTTCTTTCGGAACTTTGAAACAGCAAGATCCAAAAGATATTTGGATCTTGGTAAGAAACAATTACACCTCCTCACTTCTCACAGGACACTGTCGCCTCAGGAAGCACCTGTTGGGGATGAGATTATCGGACACTGACGAGTCTAGGTTCTGTGGGGAGCAGGAAGAAACCCCCATTCACCAAGTCTCACGGAAAGCTTTGGCATTGCGAGCCTAAGGACAGAATGCCTTTGGTAAGAAACTTGTAAGAGTGAGGAACTAGCCTCGTTGAAGCCTTCACAGATATTAGATTTCATTAGATCTCTGGAACTCAGTTCAGGAACCGATTGTGAATTATTCCTATAGACCTAGCTTATCACATAACCTCAAAGAAAATAGTCCAACGGTGTCCAATCACATGATCTGAATGGCCAATCGACACCAACGCTTCGGCAGATTATTCAAATTAACGAAGTTTTGATTGATCTAATGGCTTAAGTTCCTGGGTTATTTGAATGTTACATGCGTTCAGAGCTGAAACCGTGCATAAAATACGCCATGTTGTGAGTCCAACTTGTTGTGAACGCCGTCAATTGGTCAATTAAGGGTCTTCAGCAGCACTTTCAAGAACCAAATCCATATTTTGTTGTGAACGATCGCAGCGATTGTATTCTTCAGTTTTTCGATCTTCCACCGAACCAGTCTCTTGGAAATTTTCAATAATACGATCAATGGATGGACGATTAGGTAAATTATAAAAATCATGTTATTTCCTCTGAAGAAATGATTACTTACCGATTGATTTTTTCACTCTTGTTTAGCAAATATTTCCTTTATGAACTGGTAACATTATCCTAGAAATTGAATGGTACGTTTTTCCAGTCCTACGCTCGGAAATTGTCAATTGTTAGTAATCTTTTTCAATTGTGGGTTCTGTTGTACCGGGTTTTTCACTATAATTTGACCCCCCCTTTAACTTTGTTACTGAAGGTGATACAAAACAATGTATCGTATAAAAGTTTCACAAAATCAACTGAGGTTTTTTGATATGAGTCCAGAAACTGAAATATATACAGGGTGGCCAACATATTGATGGCAACTTCATTTTTTCAAATGGAACACCCTGTATATTTTTTCATATTTGGTAAGCTCTTTCTCCCCTGATTTCGAATATGTAACATATGTTGGTCTATCTTTCTTATTCTGAGCACCACAGAGTTTAAAATTTCAATAACCATCTGGCATAGCGTTTTGGAAGTTCGTGAATTTTTAAGTGGCCAATTTGATCTTTAGATTGGTAATGGCACACCCATTTTATGGCCACCAAATGGTCCCGATTTAACACCGTTGGACACTTTTTTTAGCCGTCCCTGAAGGAAAAAATTTACTTCAGCAATAATGACAAACAATGAAAGCGGAGAATAATATTAATGATATAAAATCAACCAATATTAAACCCACACTTCGGAACTAATCCCGTCAAGGCACAAAGAATAATGATAGTATTATAATGATTGAAAACAAATTTTGAAGCTTTAATAACTGACTTGAATCAGAGCCATAATAATGCTTTCAAAAATATTCTAAACAACTTGAGACAACTATATGAACTATGTGTATTGAATGAAGGTGGTCATTTTGAGCAATTTCTTCATTTTCTTCTGTTGTTCACCCTGTATATCTTCCCATTGAAGTTATTATAACTCCAAAAATTAGCATTTTCAGTAAACGCACTCTGCCACTTGTAAAATCATTACAGATCTTGGCAGGTGGTTCTAAAAATTTGAAACTCTGTGGTGCTCAGAATAAGAAAGATAGACCAACATATGTTACATATTCGAAATCAGGGGAAAAAGAACTAGCCAAACATGTAAAAATATACAGGGTGTTCCATTTGAAAAAATGAAGTTGCCATCAATATGTTGGCCACCCTGTATATATTTCAGTGTCTGGACTCATATCAAAAAACCTCAGTTGATTTAGTGAAACTTTTAAACGAAATATTTTTTTGTATCTCCTTTAGTAACAAAGTTAAAGGGGGGGTCAAATTATAGTGAAAAACCCGGTACAATTTCTGAGGTAGGACTGGAAAAACGTACCCCTCAATTCGTAGGACAATGTGACCAGTTCAAAAAGGAAATATTTGCTAAGCAACAGTGAAAAAATCAACCAGTTAGTAAAAATTTTTTTAGACCTAGTTGTTGATATATGGAATATATTGATAGAATCATCATTTTTGTAGCACCGTTTTCAATTCGTAATAAAATTGTTTCAAGATTTAATTTATAAAGTAGCTGTTAGTAATAAAATTTGAACATTCACCCATTTAACGCTTTTGACGCCTCCATACTGTATTAGCTCTCATTATGGAGAATTTTCGTAGAGGAAAAAGTTGGGCGTTTCGTCGAAATGAAGCTACTCACAAATATTCAGATTGTTAGCAATCATTATGAAAAACAGGCGCTGGTCCATGAAATATAAGATTGATCAAATTTTAAGGTTTGGAATAAATAAGAATGAGAAGTAGTAGAGAAAAATTCAACATAACAACACAACAATCGCGTTTTTATACAAGATAAACTGTCCTCAGCAACAAGTTTACAGAAATACAAGTTTCATCTCCTCTCAATCCTCCTCTATCCAACATACATCCCTTAAAACTAGCACGATCGCTCCAGAATCGACAAGGAATAATCCGGAAGATTTAAAACACCCCCTTTCAACCCCTGTCCGAGCGACTAATGACTGATCCCGTCGCGTCGAGATCACTCGGACACTAATTAAAGAGGAAACCGACTAGATGTCTAATTGACAGTTAGATTGCGTCACATGTGACCGCAGTGCCGCCCGCCGGGCTTGGACCGGCCACCCCCTGCAACCCTTTGCACGTCAAAGGGTGAAAGCCGATGGACGCGCGCTGATGTGACGGCCGCGTGCCGATGTCGTAGATCCGTCGAAAACGGTACAAAATAACAGGGAGATTGGGGGGTTGCTACACGTAGGGAGGCTTGTTGATTAGTCCAAACGGGGGTGCGGGTCAGTAAACTGTGATTGACGGCGGTCGAAGGTGGTGAAATGGGAAAAAGGTGATCTAATTGGCGGTTTGGGATTTTTCTGTGGATGTGGCAACGTTGTGGTGTTTATAAAATGTACCAGTAGGTTTAATTGATAGTCGATTTTTTACGGAAAAGGGTGGAAGTGCGTAATCAGGTCATCGAATTTGAGTTTTTACAAAATCTTTGTCTATCTGTACGGTACTAAGTCACATCAACATCATACATCGAATACGTAGACATAAATTTTTGCACTGAACTTATTATTTCTTGCCTTCTATGGTGAGAATTAGTACTAAAGATTGGAGTAAACGCTGAAATTAATAAGTTTACTGAATAAATTGACATTGACAGTTCGATGATAAGTGAAAGGGTGCATCCACAAATTGATTTCAAAGTTGTCAAGTACTTAATGGAAAATCCTAAATTTTTTATTGTAAATAGTACCTACTCATAAAGAAGTATGATGAAGGGTTTTCCAATAAGAGGTGTTATTTTGAATAGCCTGCTATTCTGCTGTCATTTTTCGACATTTAACTAGTAAAAACTACGCCATTAATAAAAATGGAACGATACACGCTTCAAGAACGCATTGCAATTTTTAAAATTCACTATAAAAATGGTGAAAATTTGGCAGAGACGGTTCGCAAAACTCGAACATTTTTGGGTCGTCGGCGTCGTGAAGCACCTAAAAAAACTGGTGGAAAAATTCGAGCTGTTGAGACAAGTTAGTGATGTAAAGAATAAACGTCGCTCAAGAACAGCCGAGAAGATTACTGCTGTAGCCGAAAGTGTTGTTCTTTGGAATTAGGCATTCCACGAACGTCATTACATCACTAGACAACGTTTACTTTCAACAAGACGGCGCTACGCGTCACACAAGCAACGAAACCATTGATTTTTAGCGGGAAAAGTTTCCGGACCGTGTTATCTCTCGAATAGGTGATTACAATTGGCCACCGAGATCTCGTGATATAACACCTTGCGACTTCTTCCTTTGGGGCCACCGTCGATTCCAGACCTCAAAGATGGAATTCGTGAGGCTATCGAGCAGCCACTTTGCGATTTGGTTATGGAAAATTTCATTGAAAGGATATGGTCCTGTAAGCGTGGTCGTGGTGGTCATTTGCCTGATGTTATTTTCCACTATTAACGGCATAGCTTCTTCTTAAAATAATGAAATAAACATCCGATCATTTCTATTGAAAAATGGCAGTTTTCTTTGAGTATCAAAATAACACCTATTATTGGAAAACCCTTTAGCATTCTCTACCTTCCTTTGCAGCAAAAGCTTAAATTGAGCGTGCAGATATGTGTTAACTGATTGTAAAACCATCAAATTCTCTTTCATTCTTGATTTTTATAAATTCCACATCATACTTCCAACTAATCCCTAATCCAAAATTATGAAAAACAAATACAAATATTATTCTATAAGACCGCGTCATGATCTCCTGAAGACCTACTGATTGACCCGTAACAGTAATCGGTTGAGCAACTTCGAAAAATCGCTAAGATCAGCGCAGACATGCACGATATAAAAATCGGGCGGGCATAAATACGCCAGACGAATAATTCAAATTGGTTTTAATTAGCTAATAATGACAACATCGAAACTCGTTTTTATACTCATGTAGAGAGCGAGATAACTTCTGGTTTTGATAAACGACGGAAATTTCCAGATACCCCGTGCCTTCCTAGTGGACCAGATGCGTAGTCGCCGACAGATTCAACAGCAGAATGGAGACTGGGAGAATCCATCAGGTTACGTCAGTTGCGCGTCGATGCATTAGTTTGCTTTTGCAGATCTGCTTCCTCTACAACTTATTCATTCTTAAGGATTCAAATTTCACACGTTTTCTAGGTTATAACCATTCTTCTATTGGAGAAATTCAGTTGTTTTTTTTATTATTTGTGAGTGAGGCATTCTAGAACTAAATGCGAAACATGCAATTTGACCCAAGAGCTTTGCGAAAAGAAGAGTGGACATACACAAGAATTGCAGAAAGCTTTGGAGTTTCTCATACAAGTGTGTCCAGAATGTTGCAGCAACTTAGGGAGACAGGTATGAATGTCCGAAGACCAGGACAGGGTAGACCACGGGTAACAACTGCCATTCAAGAATGTTACTTGAGAGTTTCTTCGTTGAGACAACGGTTTGCAACCGCTCGCCTCCTTCAAAATCAGCTTGAGCAAACTCACGGGGTGCAAATTAGCACTCAGAAGAATATGATTTGAGGCCTCGTATCGCGGCAAGAGGCCCAGCTCTTACCCCAGCCCATCTAAGGGCGCGTTTGGACTCTGCAAGAGAGCATATCCATTGGGAAGAGTTCTCTTCATAGATGAGTCTAGATTCTGCCTCTATCATTGTAATCGACGTTCCCTTGTATACATACGTCCACATGAAAGATATGCTCAGTGCAATTTCCTGAATACTAATGGTTTCGTGGGAGGCTCGACTATGGTATGGGGTGGAATATCTTTGACTGCTCGCACAGACCTAGGGGTCGTTGATAATGGAGCTATGAATGCTGATAGGTATATAAGGAACATTCTTGAAGAACATGTTGTGCCATTTGCCCCATACATTGGTGAACATTTCTTTTTGATGGACGATAATCCCAAACCCCATCGTGCGCGCATCGTTCAGGAGTACCTTGAAGAGGTTGAAGTCTCTCGAATGGAATGGTCAGCAAGAAGTCCAGATCTCAATACGATTGAGCAAGTTTGGGACAACCTCGATAGAAGGATGAGAAGTACTTTTCTGAACTTCTCAGCTACCCTTAATGACCTAGGAATCCAACTCAGAAAAATCTGAAAAGGATTAGATCAGAACATTTTAAAATCACTCATTTTGAGCATGAACCGTCGTTGCCGAGCTGTAATTAACGCAAGGGGTGGAAATACCAAGTATTAAATCACTTTTCAGCATTCCAATATTTTGAAAATTGTTTATTTTTCTTCTTTCACATATAAGATTCGGTGAAATCCTGAATTTTTCTTCCATTTGATGTGTCTTGTTTCGTTCAAAACCTCCCCGAGAGAACATAAGAAATCAGTTATGAGGTCAATGTAGAGTTAACTTTCATTCAAATTGGCATTTTCAGAATGTGCGTTAATTTTTTTGCGCAGTGTATACAAGCCGCAGCTGTCAAATAGAAGGGTGATTTTTTTACGATCCTTATGCAAGTCCTAGGTGAAAAATCATGAAAAAACAACGTTCGAACCGACTTAAAACCTTCAGAAACGCGCTTTAGAATAGACCGTCACGGAAAAACGCCAGTCCTTGTGCAGTACCGATCAGATTATTCATAAAAGGACAGTGAACCGTCGTTAAAGTCGATGAAGATGCATTCCGTACGCATTGAACACGTCCGTGCGTGAATTCAAATGAAGACGTTCAATGATTTGATTGAGTAATTTACGACGCAGTCAGCCGGGCCCAAGGTGATTCCCAAAGGAAAGAATAGACGTTTTAATAGCTGTTATCTGACAACCTTGGAATTTCGTAATCGTTGCTCTTCCACGGACCTATGATTTATTAACACGGTTTCGGTTCCGTTCTCGAACGTTGATGAGAATCTCGAATTTCTGGACTAAGTAGTGAATCTACCCACTCTGTCTCGTTTGAAGGTGAGGTTCGTAGAGCCAAGGACTTGTAACGGAGAGCTAGGAGTTCGAACCCCGACTAGGAAAAAACTTTTTGGCGTTAATGGCCGCAGGGTGTTTCTGAATAAGGAACAGTAAAGTCGACATCTTGATTCTCAGATGGCATTATCACATAAAGTAGAATCCGTTCGCGAACGTTTGAGCGGCATAGTAGGCGTTTGTTCATTTATCTGAAGTTGGCAGTATTTGCTGTCATAACGTAAAATGAAGTCAACGTTGCCTAATGTACCCGGCCTCGTCTTACAAGCTAGTGAGTTATCCGAGAACTCTATCCAATATTGACAACTTTGCGTATCAATCTGACATCTGACATATCAAACTTTCGTGAACACACTATACCTATAAACTATGAGTCTCTGACGCATTGTTTCAGAGATACGAGGTGTTGAAATTGAAATTGGTTTTAAAAAAATATATTCGGACCCCACATGATTTTCCTTAGCCCCATTTCGCACCAAGCCAGTCCAGACCAGTCGAGTCAAGTCAAGTCGGATTGGAACTATTAACTTCGTTTAAAATCGTTTAAAACAAATGCAATGTGAAATCTAGTTTCACACTAGGACCTAGTGTGAAACTAGATTTCACATTGCATTTGTTTTAAACGATTTTAAACGAAGTTAATAGTTCCAATCCGACTTGACTTGACTCGACTGGTCTGGACTGGCTTGGTGCGAAATGGGGCTTAGCGTTCTGGTAGGATATGAGTAAACATCAAAACACATTTTTTTCAATTCAATATTATTTTTTATTTCCACCAAAGAACGAGCGCTCAGAAGCTCCTGCTCAGGACTTTTGTCAATTTTTTTCAGAAACCTGACAACGAAACAAAAAACGGGTAATCGTTATGATTTTCTGAGGGTCTATCATTCCTTAAATGATTTTGTTCTAGGTATCACTGGAAATGCCCATCGGGGAATTACAAAAAATGACGAATCGATAGTTGGGTTGGGTTCTTCTGTAGTTTTTCAATTTTTCCTTTTTCGCTATTTTCATAGGTATTGAATATTGACAATTCAGTTGTCGAAACTACCATTAAAACTTAACTGCGGTTCAAAGAAAACCAACGCTAGTAAGGGGTGTTTTTTTTTAGAGGTATAGAACTTGCAATAAGACAACGATGGATTGTACGATTGACATGAATTTTATTCATCCGAAAGATAATCTTATGGCATTACATTTTACAAAATTATTTTTTGGCATATGACCGTCACGGCTGGCTCGGATGTAGTCCAATCTGGACGTCCAACTTTCGATGACTTTTTCCAACATTTGTGGCTGTATATCGGCAATAACACGGCGAATGTTGTCTTCCAAATGGTCAAGCGTTTGTGGCTTATTCGCATAGACCAATGACTTTACATAGCCCCACAGGAAGTAGTCAAGCGATGTTAAATCACAAGATCTTGGAGGCCAAATCACAGGTCCAAAACGTGAAATTAGGCGGTCACCTAACGTGTCTTTCAATACATCGATTGTGGCACGAGCTGTGTGACATGTTGCACCGCCTTGTTGGAACCACAGCTTCTGGACATCATGGTCGTTCAATTCAGGAATGAAAAAGTTAGTAATCATTGCTCTACACCGATCACTGTAACGTTCTGGTCATCATCGTTTTTAAAGATATGTACCAATGATTCCACCAGCCCATAAATCGCACCGAACAGTCAGTTTTTCTGGATATAAGGGTGTTTCGACATACAATTGAGATTTGACTGCTCTGTCGACGAAAAAATGGATGTAGTGCGCAATACGTAGTCAGCACAGAACCATTATTTTCGAAAAAAAAATGAATTATTTGCAAGCACTGTTCAGGCGTGAGTCTATTCATGATGAATTGCCAGACCAAACTGAGAATAAATCACTCGACAGATGTTAAATCGGTCGCTATCTTGAACAGTAATTTCAATTTAAAGTTCTATACCCCGAAAAAAACCCCTTAAAATTGTCCAGAATTGGACTCACGAGTTGACTGGCATGTAGTGCCATCTTTTTCTCCCACAAACAGTCGAACCGAACAATTTTTTCATGCGAAAAATCGACATACGAGCTCGGAATTCGAACGATGCATTATCCTCTGGCGCTAAATGTACAATATCGTCCAGTCAAGCTAATAATAAATGACTCCTTCGCAAATTTCAAGGATAAGAAGCGAATATTTTGGCCGAAAGCCCCGATTCGTGCCACATCGTGTATATTTCGGTCGGAATGCAGTAAGTGTGAAGTATCCCGGTTGTAAAGTCATTGGCGTAGGAGTGGGAATCTTATTAACTCGCGGCGAATTCGAAGTTTTATATCGATTCCTTTTGACCTGTTTCCGATGAAAGACGTTACGAACCGGCGTTGTGGAGGCGCTTGCTTTGATCTCCTGATGTCGTTTCACGCGACGAGATTCGTTAGTTTTGTTTTATTTGAGTATTAAGGTTTTAGATGACACTGCGAGGAATTGGAGAAATCCTTTTAAAAAAAGCGCCAATATACAGGATGTTTCAGAATAAGCTACCATTAATTCAGGATCTTAATACTCAGATGATTTCATGACATAAAGTTCCTATGAACTATGTGTCTATAACGCATTATTTCTAAGATAAGTGGTGTTGAAATTTATAAAAAAAAATTCAAGAAAAGCCCTGAGCAGGAGCTTTTGAGCGCTCGTTCTTTGGTGGAGCAATAAGACCATTACCTTAATATTTTATATAGTTATGAGATCATCTTCTCTAGGAATTGTAGCTGATGTTAACACCTCGGTCTATCCCAGGAATTGTATGTGTCGACATGCAATTTCAATGTGTATGAACTTTGAGCTTTCTTTTGGGAGTGGACATTAGATTTAGTTCAGTTAGGAAGTACCTTCCATTAGAATCACTCCAAATTTTAATCTGTTAAACTTATCAATTCTCTATCTGTGAAGCTTTAATTGATAATTATATTGGAAAGTAATAAATCTTTTTAAGAACAGACTTTGAGAGACTGAAATCATAATTATATGGGGTTTGATATTGATACCAAATATGTACATGCGGAATCTCAGCACAATCGGAATTTTATTCTGAAAATTATTCAAAAAATTTAAAATATGTAAAAAATTAATAATTACAGAAATCAAATTCCATGGTTCTGAAGATGCGATCCTCTTCAAATTTTGCATGAACAGTATAGTGGTTTTCATTTTCAAAATGAATTCACTCAAATCGGATATTCTGTTAGTTATGGAAATATGAAGATTTTTTTTCAAAATTCCAATTGAATTTTCTATGGGTCTGTTAGCACTATGACCACAAAATTTTGCTTGAAGGTTCAGTATATCAATCTTTATTCACAGAAAAATTTTCACTCGAATCAGATATCCTGTTATGGAAATATACAAAATTTTCTTTTCCATATTCCAATTGAATTTTCTGTTGAAACTATGGCTACAAAATTTTTGATGAACATTCAGAATATCGAACTCCATTCACAATAAATCGGATATCTTTTTATGGAAATATGAAGTTTTTTTTCAATATTCCAATTGAATTTTCCAGGGTTCTATTACCACTATGGCCACAAAATTTTGCATGAGGCTTGTTATCAGCATCTTGCATTTGGCTGTAACATTTCATTCCGATTTGTTTCGTATTTTTAGAGATATTGAGGAACAAAAATTTTGAATGGCCACGATCAACGGATTTCCCAAGGATTTAGGAGAAATATATCAATAATAATGGATATTAATACAACATACGTAATATAGTGCGGAGGTTCAAAGTTGAAATACATAAAAAACACCGATTCCATTGTCCTTTCGAATTAAATCAATGGATATAAACCGATAAAAATATACGAAATTAAGTACTCAATACATACAGGGTGATTTTTTTAAGTGTTTCATTAGACGTTTTCGAGGAAGGAATTGTAATACAGATTCAAGATTTTGGAGTTTCGTTTTAGAGTACATGAACTTTAATTGTAAAATATTTTCAAGAGGAATCTACTTCCGGTTTCACCGGAAACGAATGTAACTTCGTTATTTCAAATGCAACACCCTGTATATTCATACATATTCGAATTCTTCGTTCAATTCTACACTGATTTGATGTATGATATGTGCAACCACTCAAGCGGTTCTTGAATTATAGCCTGATTATCAAATTTTTTGAAAAAAAGGTTATCACAAATTAGTGTCCATATCTTCAAAATCCCTCATTACAAGAATTTCTTTTTGCGAAAGTGGAACAAAAGAAAGTACGCTGATACTGTTTCTTGTATAACTTATGCGGAAATATTATACAGGGTGTCTGAAAAAGGGCCTCAAAGTGAGCCTCAATAAAACTATGAAATCTCACTTTTTTCAAATGGCAACCCTATAATTTTGTAATTCCAATCGATTGCTCGTCAAAAACCAGTTACAGTGTTCAGAACGTTTCATGCCTCTAAAATCAGTAGTTTTGCCGTTATTGAATAAAATTCGAATTTCAGGATTGAATCAAGGTTTCTTAGTCTAACCATGGATTTATTAGGATAGAAATTTTCAAGAAGGCTATGTCTGTGGATTTATAATGCATTTTAGAGAACTGTCATTTACACTTTTTTGATTCATCGGGCATTATGCAAAATATGAATTACAGTAACAGTGATGTATTGAATATGTTCTTCATTTATGGTGAATTTTGTAACAAAATATTAGAAAGGGTAGTCAGAACTTTTAACGAAAGAAATCCACATTTACCACCTTTAACAAAATCGAAGTTCAGGAAGTATCAAAACAATTTTCTCCGTAGTGGAAGCATTTACCCAAAACGGAATCGTGTGAATACAGTAACAGATCATTCATTATTTATTACTGTCCGTTTAGGGCTAAGGCTTCCAGTACGGAGAAAATTGTTTTGATACCTCCTGAACTTTGATTCCGTTAAAGTCAGTAAATGTGAATTTCGTTCGTTGAATTTCTAATTACCTGTTCTACGAATTTGTTACATTTGCCGCAAATAAAAAACATACCCTTGATATATCATTCCAGTGAAATAATTATTGCATGTTATGCTTAGTGCTTGATCTGTAAGAAAAAGTAAAAATGACAGTTCCTAACAGAGCCTACTTCAAAAATTCAAGCTTACAAACTGTGCGAAACCTGTCTTTAATCGTGAAATTCTAATTTTATTGAATAACGGCCAAAATACTGATTTTAGAGGCACGAAACGTTCGGGACACTATAACTGGTTTTTGACGAGCAACGATTGAAATTACAAAATTATAGGGTTGCCATTTGAAAAAAGTGAGATTTCATAGTTTTATTGAGGCTCACTTTGAGGCCCTTTTTTAGACACCCTGTATAATATTTCCTCATAAGTTATACAAGAAACAGTATCAGCGTACGTTCTTTTGTTCCACTTTCGCAAAAAGAAATTCTTGTAATGAGGGATTTTGAAGATATGGACACTAATTTGTGACCACCTTTTTTTCAAAAAAATTGATAATCAGGCTATAATTCAAGAACCGCTTGAGTGGTTGCACATATCATACATCAAATCAGTGTAGAATTGAACGAAGAATTCGAATATGTATGAATATACAGGGTGTTGCATTTGAAATAACGAAGTTACATTCGTTTCCGGTGAAACCGGAAGTAGATTCCTCTTGAAAATATTTTACAATTAAAGTTCATGTACTCTAAAACGAAACTCTAAAATCTTGAATCTGTATTACAATTCCTTCCTCGGAAACGTCTAATGAAACACTTAAAAAAATCACCCTGTATATTCAAATCCAAGGTTCCGTTCAAAATTGTTCCCAACAAGTACCTACCATTTCGCGCCCATGAATACCATAATACAGCCATTAGAAAAGCCTTATCGAGAATTCACCCGACCACGAGTACCAACCGAATAAAAAGTAATGGGGAGCAATAAATTTCTGGGTAATAAATCAAAATAGCCGAGTCCAACGTCCTTGCCAATCCGGTTATCATCGATCGAAACTAGTACTAGTACTATCGACGGAACGGCGGCGTCCCATTAGAGGATATACACATAGAATCGGATCGCGTTCCACAGAAAATATGAAAATATGCGGAACGCCACGACCTTCTATGGAATTGTGGCGCGTTCCAGATCGGTCGTTACGATATCATGGGTAGGTCCGGATTCACGATCGATCTGACATTTCGTCTATGGTTCGAGGGTTTGATGGGTGGATCTGATTATGAAATCGTTGGACCTTGAAGTTTTAAAAATCGCTCAGGAGACTTTGCAATAATTTCGTGTCTGAAATTGGTACTACTGTAATGTTAGTCATAAGTTGTCAAGTCTAACATACTCCTATTTTTTTTCTTATTCTAATGGAAAAAACAGAAGAAATGATGATAAACTTATCAATGAATTTTAAATTTAATATTATTTCGATAAAATTTCAGATATCATTGAGCGCAAAGTATGCGTTTGTTTATTTATCTGAGATTGGCAGTATTTGCTGTCATAACGATGAACAAAGTCAACGTTACCGAATGTACCCGGCCTCGTCTGACAAGCTTCAGAGTTATCAAAGAACTCTATGCAATATTGACAACATTGCCTATCAATCTGACAAGAGAATAAAAAACATAACCTAAAATTTTAATATACACAGTGGAATATGCCAAATTGTTATGGCCAACCGACTTTCAAATGAGCAAAGACGATCAAAAAGTGCTATTTCGTATAAATCTGTCCATATTATTGCTATGGGAATGATATTTGAAACATCAAATACAGTGAAACTTCCCTAAGTATAACGAAAGCGCTGAATCCGCAACAAAAATTCGTTATAAAGAAATTTCGTCGAACAGAAAATTTGTTTCTATAGTCGGCAATGTAGCGGTCGACTTCACTGATAAATTTCAGTTTATCATTCAAACGTACACTAGTTCATTTCGATATTCTTCTGAAAGTCTTTATGAATTACATGTATAATTATTGTCATTCCCCAACAATTTCTTTTATCAGATTCGATTGCTTCTTTCGATCACTTCATTCGAGTATATTTTTTGAGGGAATTAAACTGAATTATGTTATATAATTATGAATGAAGTTTTAGCTTGATTTTATATTCGTTTCAATGAATCTGTTCTTCGAAATAAACTGCAAATTGTTAAAATCGTAATAACCTATTACTACTTTCATGAAATATGAGGCTTGGTCTCTGACATATAAATGTTTCTAACCCCATAAATTGTCCTTATACTGAGTGGTTCATTCATTCTCAGTTGCCTGATTTTATGAAATTATTGAATGGAACTGTTTCACTTTAGGTTTACATATAAGAACTTACTCTATTCAAGTGTAGGCCCAAAGTTTTGATAATGGTACGTACCTGAAAAAAAAATTAAATAAGTACTTATACTTTGTAGACATAAGATTCATGAAACTTCACAAAATCTCATTCAGTTGATCTCACATTTCGAAGTCCTTTTTCCATTAAATCATTTTTTTCGTTTCAATCAATTTTGAAATTGCTCATAAAATAAACGAAACAACAGAAACAGAAAAACCACGAGAATGTAAGAAGTAATAAAAATATCAACTCAGTGCCACAAATAAGTATATCATTCAAGCGGCATTGAAGCTTTCCAATTGATGATCTTCCAGAACGTCAGATGTTCAAAGAAATGTCCAACAACCCAGAATAATGTGTGATAATCTCCACAGATTTACACAGCGGTAATTCTCCACCAAAATTTGAAAAGAATAAAAATAAAAAAGACAAAGACTACTATAAATAGCTCATCTTACAGGAGAAAAAACACGAAAAAGAAGCTAAAAAACAAAATCTCATTGAGAAACAGAAACAAAGCCACATACAAAACATCAAAAAGTAAATTAAATACAGTACATTAACCTAAAAAACAAAAACAAAGAAGGAAAAGTTAAAAAACTTAAAATAGATATAAAATCAGTTGATTTGAAGTCAGGTTTTGAAAAATAAAAAAAACAGTGACCAAACAAACCGAAAAAACTGAAAACAAGGCGTTTCGTTTGGTCACTATTTTTATTTTTTTCATAAACTGACTTCAAATCAACTGATTTTATATCTATGTATTTCAATTATTTTAACTTTTCCTTCTTTGTCTTTGTTTTTTATGGTTAGGTACTGTATTTAATTTACTTTTTGATGTTTTATATTTGGCTTTGTTGCTTTGTTTCTCCATGAATTTTTTGTTTGTTGACTTATTTATTCCTTCAGATTCATATGTTGTGAAAGATAAAATTGTATATGTAACTGTTTTTAATATTGTTTTAGATTGAAAAAGGGCCCGAACCCGAAACGTATCGTATATGTATGGACCTTTCATTGTAATAAATTAGGTTATAGAAAAATTCCATATTATCAATTAATTTTCACAACACATGAATTTTTTGTTTTCTAACTTCAATTTCGTGTTTTTTTCTCCTGCAGGGGCCGATTCTTGAACTTCGTAGAGATGACAACTCTCGTTCGACTATTCCTATACGAGATATCATCTCACTTCTCTCACGCATAATTCGAATAATTTCAGTCACACTTCACACTAGACACAGAATAGTTGCTCCATTCTGTGATTCTCTCCTATGGAAATAGTCATCTCTCTTACCAGTACTAGTAGAGAACTCGTTCCCGGTCGGGAGAGAATTCGAGAATACAGATTCTCTCGGTCACTGAGAGAGAAATGCAATTCTCGCATGAGAGATTTTTCAAGAATCGGGCCCCAGATGAGCTTCTTATATGTAGTTCGAAATATGCAGAGACATCAAAATCACTTAAGTATTTTATCTGGAATAGTGTTTTATTCGCCTTAAAAAAACGATATAGCATTCGTAGCAGAAGGAGAGCTCGAAAAACTTTCCCCAGAAAAGGCTCTTGTTATCAGAATTCGTAGGTGTTTTAATCAAACCCAAGACAACATTTTCATGGCAAAACGCGAAAACTGAAAGTACCATTCCGCAGTCCAACGAAAAAGGCAAAGTGGAGCAGTTCTGGTCTGGCGACCGAACGCGCCAACAACGTTCACATTCGGCTATTAAATTACACACCAAAATACCAAATACGAAATTGACTACACAAGCAGTGTCGCAAGACCGAACGCCACATCTGTCGCAGTTCCTGAGGCGAAATCAACGTGTTAACCCGATGTTTGGCTCCATTTATTCCACTATTTCGGTCGACCAGTCAATTAAGAATAGTCTCTATAGTTAGACGGGCCTTGAATATCATATGTTATTGTTTTGTAGTATTTACTATGAACTTATCCGAGCGTATTCTACCGATACAAGTACTGCGTTTGAATCACGAACGGTTTCAAAAATAACGCGGAACGCGTTATTAATAATTCTGGCGGCAGCGGTTTCACGCTTACATTGTTGCCGATTTTGTCACCACACGTGATCTTTTCATTGGTATGTTTGAAAAAGATTTCATAGAGTTTCTCGATAACAGAAGTGGGTAAGGTAGACGTTGAGGAAATGTCGTGCCTACTTGATATTACTATAATTATTAGAACTGGGGTCGTTCGAGCTATTTTAGCCTTCCGTGAACTGCGACCACGTAGATCTCTAACCTACTCATTCACGAAGATCCAAGAGGGGCGTTGATGACGTTGATAATAGTTGATAGTTTAAAAAGGATTACAGTTCACTGCGACCTGAAGATCTATTGTGCTTCCTTACAGAGCTGTTCTGACTACATCTTTCACAGCTCGCTTTCCAGTTCCAGAGATCTGAAGAAATCCAATATCTGTGAAGGCTTCAACAAGGCTAGGCTCTCACTCTTACAAGTTTCTCGTCTAAGGTATTCTCTCCTAAGGCTCGCAATTCCAAAGCATTTCGTGACTAGGTGAATGGGGGTTTCTTCCTCCTCCCCACAGAACCTACACTCGTCAGTGTCTGATAATTCCATACTCAACAGGTGCTTCCTGAGGCGACAGTGTCCTGAGAGAATGCCAGTGAGGAGGTGTAATTGTTTCTTACCAAGAGCCAGATATCTTTTGGATCATGCTTTTTCAAAGTTCCGAAGGAACTTAGTGGAATGATCCATCCCTGGGACGTTGCTAATACTGACTACCTCTTTAAGAGCCTTGGCCGTTACCTCTTGGGTGTCCAGGACTGGTTTCCCCATATAAATTGTTCTAAGGCCAGCCAGCTCTGGACAATAGCATACCATGTATTCAGCGTTTCTACTTCTGATCTTATCTGTTGACTTTTACCGTTAACAGTCTCAACAACTCCAGAAGCTCAGCTCGTGACAGACCACGAATATTTTGGTCTGAATGAGTCCAAGAGTGTCTCTAGAGGGTTATTCTCCCATTGCTGAACCACTGCTTTATATTGATTTTCTTCAAGAACACAGAAAGAAATAGCTCCAGCAGTTGTTGACTTTTATAATCTTTTTGCACGTTCATGGGCTTTTTCATTTTCTTCAACACCACAATGTCCTAACACCTATGTCTAGACAGTATTAGGAAGACTGAATTTGCATTGCCAATGCGGACAATGCAGACCAACTACTAGGACATCAACCGAAAAATCCAAGATCAAGCAACGATGGACGATCAACCCAGGAAGCAGGAGAAGGAGAACACCGAACACGTCAGAGCTCAATCTTCCTGATAGTTGCTATTTGGGATGAGTGAATGTTTCCCTTAGCAGAAAGTGTGATATAAATTTAGAAAGCAACTATCAGAAGTGCGATATGGCCATACACTCAGATAGTCAAGCTGCTAATAAAACACTGAGCTCCTACGCCATTGACTCAAAGATGATCTGGGAGTGCCGGAACAAACTCAATGAGGTAGACGAAAAAAATAAGATCTTTTAAATCTGGGTCCTGGCCATTCGGGAATCAAAGGAAACGAAGAGGCCAATACACTTGCCAAAGAGGACACACGAAGGTGACTCATTAGCCCAGAACCCTTCTGTGGTACCTTTGAAAAGGAATTTCTGGAGAAGGAGAAAGCCCAGAAGGAAAAACTCTGGCGGAATCTCATAGGGATGGATCATGCCACTAAGTTCCTTCGGAACTTTGAAACAGCAAAATCCGAAAGAATTTGGATCTCGGTAAGGAACAATTACACCTCCTCACTGGCCTTCTTACAGGACACTATCACCGCAGAAAGCCCCTGTCGAGGATGGGATTATCGGACACTGACGAGTGTAGGTTCTGTGGGGAAGAGGAAGAAACCTCCATTCGCCTAGTCAAGAAATGCTTTACCATTGCGAGCCTAAGGAGAGAATGTCTTGGGCGATGAACTTGTAAAAGTAAGGAACTAGCCTCGTTGAATCCTTCACATTTATTGGATTGCATCATATCTCTGGAACTGGAAGGCGAGCTGTAAAGGGTGTGGTCAGAACAGTACTGTAAGGGGGCACAATAGACCTTCACGTCTCAGTGAACTGTACCCACTTTTCAAACTATACCTATATAGAGAATAGCTCTTTCTTCTCTGGACGTTGACGGGATTAGCTCCGAAGTATAAGTGTAACATTGGTTGATTTTTAACAATTAGTACTATTCTCTGCTTTCATTTTTTAAATAATAATAATATAATATTACTGATGCTAATACTATATCAAATACACATAAAATAAATCGTTCCATTTTGAGAAATTCCTACTGAGATGTCACGTTCCCCCTTCAAGCAATAAATCGCATCCTCGAGTATTCCGAGTGAATTACAAGACCGTTTAGGTCCGCATTGACATTGACTTTCAACGCAAGTGTCCGTCATCATCACGCATAGTCAATCAAAATAGAGAAACAATGGCTCGTTATAATACCAGAAAAACCTTGAGGCCGAATGCACTGGCGCAAAAATGCAACTTTACGAATCACAATGTGCGATATATGACAATACCTGCATGCATAATTTATGTCGCAACGCATCTGATAAAGTCTATGAATTTTTTGAACCCGATACGTGTTCGTATTGGTAGGCTGCACATATTCTCGAAGATATTATGCATCGCTAGTTTTAGATCTCGAGATATAGACGATGTACAGGCCCCGTATTCTCGACAAGTGATCTTTCAAAGCGAATACGAATTTCATAGCGCGATTCCCTCTTTTACCTGCAGAAATGCGCACCGCGCAATGAAGTTCGTATATGCATTGAAAGAACACTTGTCGAGAATACAGAGCCTGGTAACATGAATGATGAAAGCACCCGAAATATAAAAAAATCCAGTATCTGATGCAGCTTCAAAGAGGTCAAGTCCGTGTTTCTTCAAAAAAATCTCCTGTCCCAGACATTTTTGAGCAGGCTCACAGAGAACAAAAGTTCTCGCCTGTTTCCACAGAATCTACGTTCGTCAGATTTCGTTAGCCAGTTCTCATCATATGTCACAGTGGAAACTTTACTTACTCTTACTCAGATCCAAATACTTTTGGTATCTTGCCGAGGTCCTTACAGTTGTGAAGTTCCGAAGGAACTTTTTGAAATGATCCATTCCCAGAAGCTTCTTCTATAGTGCTCATCTATCAGTTCATTCCTTCACCAAAAACCTTTTCTTGAATGTGCATTTGCCTATACCACCGATAACGAAACCAATCGAAATGAAATTATGCGGCCACATGCAAGATGATGATAGTAAGCGTCATTCAAAATTTTGTGGCCAGTGTTAATAGAACCATAGAAAATTCAATTGCAATATTGAAAAGAAGAAACCTCGAATTTCCATAACAAGACATCCGATTCGAGTGCAATTAATTTTCTGAATGGAGATTGATATACTGAATGTTCGTGGAAAATTTAAGGAAGATCGCATTATCTGAACGATAGAAAATTCAAAGAGAATATTGGAATTAAGGATCTCTATATTTCCATATCGAGATATCCGATTCGAGTGAAATTTTTGTGTTTAAAGATTGATATACTTACTGACTGTTCATGCAAAATTTCAAGAGGATCGCATCATCAGAAACATAGAATTTCATTTTTTAATTTGTCAAGTCTTTACATGTTTCAGTTTTTGAAATTTTCCAGAATATTCCACAGATCGTGCTGAGATTTTGCATTATATATTCAGTATCAATTTTTTTATTCACGTATTATTAATTTCGAGTATAATCCTGCAAACGATTGGTATATTCTCGAATATTGGAGCCCTTCAGTTGAGTATAATTGAAATAATTCACCCTTTAGATACGATTGAATTTCGAAATAAAAATTTAAGGAAGCCCTGAGCAGGTGCTCTTGGGCGCTCGTTCATTGGTGGAGCAATAATGCTATTCACTAGAAATTTTGTATGAGACTTGAGATTTATGCTAAACATATGAATGCAAAATTTTAGCTCGATCGGATCGAAAAACTCGGAATTATTCGAAAAAGTACATCAATGGGAAAAAAACTAAATTCTATGGCGCCGATGATGCGATCTTCTTGAAATTTTGCATGAACATTGAGTATATCAATCTTCATTCACAAACGATCTCACCAGAATCAGATATCTCGTAATGAAAATATAAAGTTTTTTCCTTTCAATATTTCAATTGGATTTCCTATGGTTCTTGTAACACTATGGTCACAAAATTTTGCATGAGGCTTATTAAGAGCATCTTGCATTAGTCCGCAGAATTTCATTTCGATTGGTTTTGTTCTGTTTTAGATATTGAGTATTGAAGAACAAAAACAATGAATGGCCATATTTAATGGAACACCCTGTACGATTTGGCTGGTCAATGAACTCAACCCACGCATTTGGGAAACGAACCCACCCTCATAATCTCAAGTCTCTAGTAAAATTAATTTATCGTTTTAAGGAACGGCCCCGGACAGAATTGAATTTGACCACGAATTCGTCATCAGGGAGTTTAACCCTATCGGTTGGAACCTTTTTGAGCCCAAAATTCTGATATTACAGACATTTTGGGCAAAACGATATAGCAGTATAGTCTGTTCAAATGTAAGAAGGAGCAATAACAACAAGTTTGGCGCAGCGGTAGGAGGGCCTTTGGATAGGTACTTTCAGTTCAGAGTTGAATGGAGGAGATTTCACACAATCGTTCAGTTTTAACTGATATATTATTATACGAATGCAATTCATACAACACATCAAAGTGAAATATATATTTAAACATAACAAGTTTATGGAAAAGTCTTCAATTATACATGTGTGCATATCAAAATTAATTAAAAAAAAGATTATCTCTATTCAGTACCATTCACAGTCCGTTCCGAGTACGATCCTGTCAGTTTCTTAGGGCGGTCCAAGGGATCGTTTTTATGACCGTTTGACCAATACGAGCTTTATTGTGCGCAAACCAGACGATTTTGTTTGTTTACAAAGCTCTTTCTTATATTTGAACGGACTATAGTTTAAGTAGAACGAGCGCTTATAAAATATAAACTAAAAATTCCCTTCAATACCAAATAGTAACGCCGTGTGCGCATCACCATCAACCTGTTCGAGTAAGAATGAAATATTTTTAGATGCGGCAATTACCGACGACCTCGAGTCGAAACAGAAATCATTTACAGAGTTCAAAGTACCACGGCGAAGGTGAAATTAATCGAGAACGACGACCAACAATTCGTACCCGGGCAGTACGCAGCAACGGTAATCGATGTGATGGTGCGGTACTGACCTCCATTTCGACTGGATTTACGACCGATGGAAATTTACGCTCTACGACGGTTTTATCTTTGCGCGCGCAGTCGTGTGCCAGCGGCCGTATGGAAATTTCCGACGGACCAGAGAGGTCTGAATTAATAAAGGTGTCCCAAAATTAACGCAAGATTTCAATTAAATAGAAAACGCCATTTTTAGTCTTTTGATAGTTATATTTTTATTGACTCGTAAAGTACATAGGATAGGGTTTATATGAAATAACACATCGGACAAATGGCCTCCACGGCTTTGCATGCACATGCGCACTCTTTTGTTGAAATTTTCCATGACCATTCTGCATAAATGTGGCTGAATTTCGTTGATGCAGCGTTGAATCTCCTCCTTTAATGCACGGGTGGTTGTGGGCTTGTTGACATAGACTTGTGATTTCAAATAACCCCATAAAAAAAAGTCTAATGGTGTTAAATCACACGATCTAGGAGGCCAATTTTGATCACCGAAACGAGAGAGTACACGACCTGGAAATGTCTCATGCAGTAATTGAATTGTTTCACGGGCTGTATGACATGTGGCTTGTTTTTGGACGACCAGTGTGTTTGGCGTCTCCAACGGATCCAGCCTCCATGAATTTTTCAATTAATCTCTTCACAGTTGACGAAGTTAAAACACTATTCCGACCATATTTTGTATGAAATTTTCGAACTGCAGCCGTCAAGCTTTCACTATTTTTGAAATATTCTTTAATAATGAAGACACGTTGTTCTATCGTGTAACGCTCCATTTTTAATAACCCTATACTGTTAGCTGTCAAATTGCTTTTTTTTCAGGGTTGCCAACACTTCACTGCACAAATGGCGGCAAATTCAAATCTTGCGTTAATTTTGGGACACCCTTTATTTTGATACGCCTCTGGAAAGTTGTGAAATCACATATGAAGAAGTTAAGAATTGGCTTTTCGAATCATTCGTACAGTGCGAACTGTAGATGTTTGCAGCATCTTGTTCTTCATTCTAGAGCTGCTATGCTCCGCATGCACAGTCTGTCATCTAGCTCCAGAGTTTCCACAAACTTCAATGACTATAGGGTTTTCCAATAAGAGGTGTTATTTTGAACTGCCCGCTATTTCGGTAGATGTAGTAGAAGCTACGCCATTAAAAAAATGAAACGATACACGCTTCAAGAACGCATTGAAATAATTAAAATTCACTATACAAAAGTTGAAAATTTGGCAGAGACCGTTCGTAAAACTCGAGCATTTTTGGGTCGTCGTGAAGCACCTTGTCGGACCGCAGTAAAGAAATTGGTGAAAAAGTTCAAGCTGTTGGAACAAGTTAGTGATGTGAAGAATAAAAACCGTGCACGTCGCTCAAGAACAGCCAAGAATATTGCTGCTGTAACCGAACGTGTTGAAGAAAACGCAGGTTTGTCAAGTCCTCGTCGTTCTGTCGCTAACGAGGAATGATTCATGATTTTTTCTGGCCGAAATTGGATAGTATTGATCTGGACAACGTTTACTTTCAACAAAACGGCGCTATGTTCCACACAAGCAACGAAACTATTGATCTTTTGCGGAAAAAATTTCCGGACCGTGTTACTTCTCGAAGAGGTGATTACAATCGGCCACCGAGATCTTGTGATTTAACACACCTTGCGACTTCTTTCTTTAGGGTCACGTGAAAGAGAAGGTCTACGCCAATAGCCCAGTGTAAATTCAAGACTTCAAATATGTAATTAGTGAGGCTATCGAGGACATAGGGCAGCGATTTGGTTATGAAAAATTTCATTAAAAGGATATGGTCCTGCAAGCGTGGTCGTGGTGGTCATTTGCCTGATGTAATTTTCCATTATTAACGGCATAGCTTCTTCTTCATAATGAAATAAGCATCCGATCATTTATATTGAAAAATGGCATTTTTCTTTGAATATCAAAATAACACCACTTATCGGAAAGCCCTTCAGCTGTAGAGTTTCCATAAACTTCTATGACTATAAGATCGCTTCAAGGGCAACAACTGCAAGACCCAAATAGTGTTTGTATTGTTGATCTGGTGAGTGGAAGCTACGTGGTGTTCCTGAGTTTCTTCTTCTTTGTAGTATGAACCATTGACCCCAGTTTGATGATACGTCCATAATCTGAGATCATCAGTATCTACTCGACGTCGAAAAATTGGTTGATTCTTAAGGCGACATTATTCCATCTATTGCTTCGAAAAGGTCAACACTAATAAGTATCTACTTCATCCAATATTGCATAATTTTTCTTGAGGATGTGGGGTGTGGAGAAATGCTGTATCGAAAGATGCATGAAATTGTTAAGAAAAATGACCTGGGTCAATATAGTTGAAAAAATATTTTTCGACTGTACTTGAAATAAGTTCGCTATCAGACTCTCGACAGATGAGCGAGGAGTAGGGGTTAGTCCGAACATCACATATCGTTTGTGGTGTATTTGAAGCAAGAATCGCCAAAAACCAGGAGCACAAATGAAGAATAGCTTCTCTTTCAGCAAGACAATGCCCCAAGTCACAACTCGTTGACCAACATGGCACAAAATGGAATTTGAAAAACTTACGCAGCCACCTTATTCTCCAGATTTAGCCCAAAGCGACTACCAGCGGCAACAAACGATAGAACCGGCAACACTGCCTCCGCGTTCGCATTCAATATACCAAAAGTTCATGAATTATACCCGAACGTACCTAGCGATCGCTTTTTGGCAAGCAGCAACGTGTGCAACTCGACTCTTTATTAATAGAACCGAAAATAAACTCAAGACTGCCACCTTCCCGATGGATTCCAGACCGTTCCCGCCTGGCCGGGCCGAGAATAGGCTGGATTTTCGTGAAAAACCTGGAATAATAAATTATTCGGACCGTTATGAAATGGGAAATTTACCGCCGTACTACAAATTATGGGCGAAAAATTAAGTGGTCCGCTATTTCGGGAACTGAAGCTATTTTCGGCCGGTCGAAAGGCGAGAAGAAATTTCTGGTACTCGGATTGTTCGAATTCCTGCACGCGTGGAGAGATATTACGTTTTCCTCAAGAAAAATTGAACATTTTCCTTTTTCTTCAATTGTAAAAAAAGGAATGATTAGTAATTAATCAGAAATTAATTACTACTAATTAATTAATATTATATACAGATAGCGTAAAATTATTGTTATTATTCACAAGGTTAAGTTTAGGCTACGTGCAGCAGGCGAGTCTTAGTCACCGGGAGAATAAATTCATTATACTCGAGTAGAATACTTCATCCACGAGTACACGATATTTTTATCGAATTTTTCACATTTGGCGACCATAATATGTCACTTCTATCTCTAGTGCGGAAAAAGTGAAGTTGACATATAAGTAATTTTTTGATTAACTTGTTATTGTATATTTTGTAATGAAAGTTGATTATATAAAAGTAAATTTGGCCCTCGACTGAAAAAGTATTCTCACCCATATTTGTTAGTATATGATATCATATTATAGCTAAATCCATGAAACATCTGACAGCAGTGAATAATGACTTGTGCACTAGTGATTAATGGGTATTATTATGGCGGACGTATAATAAGTAGATCAATAGTCGTAATATTATATGCCGCAGGTTCATTTGAATAGCTATGCTTTACTAGAATGCCAGTGTGTTAAAGCGCCCACTCACTAAGAGGGAAGCGCGAAGACTTGAATGCGCGTGGTACGGGGTACAGTTAAAACAGTGTGTGTATGGCGTTCCGCCGTTCGAAATTAGGAATGCGCAATTATCTCCGTTGGTTTTGATTTTTAGCGTGTGCATTGCTCATCGTACGTGGAAGAATGACCAAAAACGACCGTGTATGGGCAACAAGTCTGTGCACGTTTCATATTTTTAGCAATACAGTGTCGGGTTCGCTATTTATACATTGGACATTGTTTCCTTAATAACAATACGCGCCACTGCCATTAACATTCGACGTCATCTCACGCTTGTCGCACATCCTCACTCAACACGCAAAAGTGTATGTGTGTGGGAAATATGAAAGTACACGTTTACTTTACAGCAAACGTGCAGATACTCAAATGCGCATTCTTCCTTCCTAGTGAGTGGGCCCCTATAGAGAAGTATTAACCCGGAATTGTATCAAGATATGAATCCCTGATGAGTTTTCCTCTAAATTTCTATATAGAATATTTTGGGATAGCAACATATCACGTTTCACAAAAAACTCACTTTGAAACCACACTGAGCTGGTATGCTTTCAAGGTGAAAGAAATTCAAGAATGTTTTTTTTTTCGCGCAAATTTCAATAGTTTTTTCCTAATGAAGTTACTGTAGGGTCGACTGCCATGCCTGTTATTATCCCAAAAAAGTGTGCAGATTCTCTCGACTTCTGGTTATTTGGAATACAAGACGAGAAATATTCCATTGCAATTTTTGACGTATGCAATGTTTTTGTGAAAAAAATTCAAGAAAAGCTCTGAGTAGAAGCTTTAAAGCGCTCGTTCATTGGACTTTTACCTCAAAATTTTTATAGGACTTGAGATTGATACCAGAAATATAGATGCAGAATCACAGCAGAATCGGAATTATATTTTGGAAATTATTCAGAAAATGGAATACGAGAAGAATAAATAATTAATTCTGCTTTTCACTATTCCAGTTGAAGTTTCCATGGTTCTGTTAATACTATGGCCACAAAATTTTGCATGAACATTCAGTAAATCAATCTTCATTACCAAAATTTCATAAATTTTTAATAATTAACGCAGAAACATCGACATTACTCCAATTTAGTCTATGAATCATCTCCGAACATTCAAATAACTATTCGATTAGTTTCATTTCAGGTATATTCAATAATTAATGCAAAAACATCGAAATTCTAGAGGTACCACATATCCACTAATTCTAAGGAAAGCCCGCCGTTTTTAATGGTAGATTTGGCACTGCCGCAGATTCATTCGCGCGAATACGATACGATGCATTTCCATAATTCCTGCCATCATTTGATATGTCACTCGCCGAAGGACGGAGCAGTGGTGCCAAACCTGCCATGAAGAACGGCGGGCTTTCCTTAGAATTTCTGGATATGACATACCTCCAGAATTTCGATGTTTCTGCATTAATTATAGAATATACCTGAAATGAAACTATTCGAATAGTTTTTTGAATGTTCAAAGGTGATTTAGAAACAAACTGGGAGTGAATTTGTGGTTTTATAGTGAAAAAAGCGACGTGAAGATGGAACATTTTTGGAATTTTGGGGATCCAATTTTCTAAACCAAGACAGACCGCCACCTGTTGGTTCTTCTTCTTATGTTGTTCAGGAAGACTCAATGAATACAATGACACCAAAATCTGTTCGATATCTGCTGGTCACCGAAATTCGACCCTGTATCTTGGAAATGTGCATTTCCGGTCCTACATTTATAGGAAGTTATTTCCATAAAATGATCTGAGGAATCGCCTCCCAAAGTCTGTCGAATAAATTTAGTAACCTCCTGTATGTCCTAACCACTTCATAATTTCAGGATTCGAATTTCCCATCCGCTCAAATTCCTGGAGTACCGAACGAGGAAAACCGCCGGCTTTTCATCCCGGCGTCGAAAGTGACGTCTCGACGCTCGCGGGACGCCGAAAGGACGCATCGAATACCCGCTCGGGTATAAAGGCCGGTAACAATCGCGTAACCTAGGATACTTGCCTTATTGGGCTTCAGAACCCGGACGCGTATCAACGGCGGAAGTTAATTGGGGCTCCCGCCGCTTTTTCCCGTCTCATCCCGGTAGTCTGTGGCGTCGTTCACTTGTTTCGCGACGCTTCAAAATCGGAGCGCCCTCGATGGGGATTACGTAAAGGTATTTCTTCATTAGGGGTTGAAACGATGCGCACTTATTTTAGGTAGTTATTTTGTTATGATCGTTGATTTTTTGCAGATTTCAGGGAGGTTTTGCAACTTTGTAATAGTGGGCCCTTTCTATTTTACGCTTCCAAACTGATGCAAAATCAGTTGATGCGCGTTCTTTTTGACAGTGTTGTGATTTTGAACTGATGCGCTTCACTTCCAATTGATGTTGTTTCTAACACAATCAGCTTAATTTCCACAATCACTTAAGTTTATTATAACAATAACATAACATATTTTCGAAAGAAGCCACGTTATCTGTTTTGTTATGAAAAATAATGATGCAAACAATAGAAGATGAAATTGAATTGGAAAAAATCATTCATAACTATTAGTGCAACTGTAACTGTTATTCTGAAAAATAAAAAAACAGTTTTTACAGGAGATCGGAGATGAAGCATTGGATGAACTAAAAATCAGGCAATAAAAGCCATGAGTTAAATTATTCATATACAGGGTGTCAGTAAACAAATGCGAGGGACTTTGGGAGAGGATTACTCTAATTTCCGGAAGAAAATTTCACAAATAGAACTTTCTTTCGATTAATAAGCATAATTGGCAAAACCAATTTTGAGCATAAACAATTTCTTAGAATATTCATTCTATCGAACATACGATGAAATGGAATGAACAGTGATCAAACTGCGTGTTAGTTCTTATTTTTCCGAGAAAAGTATCGACTGTATCGAAATTATACAAAAAACTCTTCTTCTCCAGAATTGAATAGAAAACCATAAGATAATTTTATTTTTCGAAAATCTATCCCACGAAATCAATTTTCGAAGGTAAGTTATAAGGTGTTGTTTTTTTCAACACCTAATAATAAGGTTATGGGATCCAAAAAAAGTCTGAGTAGCATCTTTGTAATGAATCATATTATGTATAGTTCTATGACCCAGTGTTCTTAGGACCTAAAAAAATAAATAAAGAGAATTTTATATTTCGAAAATCTATTCCACGAAAACAAGTTTCGAAATTTTCCGCTCCTTATAATGAAGTTGAAATGAGATGTGAAAAATGTTTGTTTGAGTAACATCTACTTAGTGCTTCATATTATGTATCGTTTTATGACTCATTGTTTTTAAGGAGCCGTAAAAAAATTAAAAACTGTCAACTCGTCATCGCCTTCCAAAGGCTGTTATCTTGGAAGGGAGGGCGATTTCGAGAAAATTTTATATGATTTACCCCTGCTTATTTTCATCGAGGAATAATCTCCCTAAATCCCTCGCATTTGTTTACAGACACCTTGTATAGGTAAAAAAGCTGTCTTTTCATTTATTGGTTTATTATAATCTACCCATTGATTAAATCATTGAAGTTCCAAAGGAACTTTTTATAATGATCCATCCAAGAGTTTAACGCTGCAGACATGAATAATAGAATGAAACTTTAATTTTTATGGATTTCCCTGTAAAAAATTCCGGTATTCAGCTCGAATTTCATAAATTCAAAACTTGTTGATTCGAACTACCATTTGACGACTAAATCTAAACTTCACTTCATTTAAAGAATCAAGAGGTGGATTGATGAAGCTTGAAACCTTCTATTTCAGTATAATAATGCGAGAAAAATATTAGAGATAATTACCGTGAACACGTAATGAATAACGAACGAAGAATAAATTTGACCAAATAATGCGATAACCTTGTAGAAAATTATCGTAAAAAATTAATAAATTTGGAGAATGAATTCCTTAATCGTTTCCTCTACACTTCAATGTATGAGAAACGAAATATTGAATCACCATGAATGGGATTTTGATTATTTAAACGAAGTTCCTCAAGTAAAATAATAGTGGAAAGTCTGATTCATTAAACAATTCGTATAGTCGCCGAGAAAATTCAGAAAAAGAATTGGTGAGTAAATCATTCATTTCGAGAAAAAAAGGATAGTCCGGTCTATTTAGAAATTCGAAGTTACATAAAGTCCCAACAAGCTGAATTTCTGTGAAGTTGTTCAGAACATAATTATAAACAATGTCTAAAAGTTCCTCATCATTCCCCTGTGAGGAAAAAATTTTATTCGAGGTCAAATGTCAAAAAAATGAGTTTTTCGCGATTTTCAGCAAAACGGTAAGATTTATCATAAAAGTACCTCAGACAAAAATTGTAGATCATAAAATTATCTATAAAAAATGTATGAACACTTTTTTTTCTTACGAGCTACCGTTTCTGAGATATAACGATTCGAAAAGTTATAAAAGTCGTTATCGTCATAATATGCACACGTTTCCACGCCACCTATGAGGTAGTGTACTTAGCGCGTTTCTATAACTTTTTGAATCGTTATATCTCAGAAACGGTGGCTCGTAGAAAAAAGTGTTGATACATTTTTTATAGATAATTTTATGATCTACAATTTTTGTCTGAGGTTTTTTTTGATAAAAACTTACCGTTTTGCTGAAAATCGCGAAAAAACTCATTTTTTTGACATTTGACCTCGAATAAAATTTTTTCCCCACAGGGGAATGATAAGGAACTTTTAGACATTGTTTATAATTATGTTTTGAACAACTTCACAGAAATTCAGCTTGTTGGAACTTTATGTAACTTCACACTCGTTTTTGGTCTAAATAGACCGGACTAGGAGATCAGCATTTTTCAAATGGAAATGACTGTTTTATGACCTGCAACTAACCAACAGGTGACAATACAAGCGATAATTTTGTCAACTCGAATGCGAAATCTTTATGTTGCTTCCTAAAATGATCAGCCCTTTTAGATTAACGTCACAAGCTCCTGGACTTGTAATAAGTCAGCGAACTCAGGATGTAGGCAAAAACAGCAAGGTATCTGGGTACCTGGTCACTCAGGAATCAAAGGAAACGAAAAGGCTAACACACTAGCCAGAAAGTGAGCACGAACCCTTTTGTGGTAAATGCACCCATAAGAAATAGTTTTGGAAAGAGATGAAACTGAAAAATAAGCACTTTGCCGGAATCTGAATGATATCCAAAGAAAAATGCCATTTTTCAATATAAATGATCGGATGTTTATCTCATTATGAAGAAGCAGCTATGCCGTTAATAGTGGAAAATAACATCAGGCAAATGACCACCACGACCACGCTTACAGGACCATATCCTTCTAAATAAATTTTCATAACCAAATCGCAAAGTGGCTGTCCTATGTCCTCGATAGCCTCACGAATTCCATCCTTGAGGTCTTGAATCGACTCTGGGCTATTGGCGTAGACCTTCTCTTTCACGTGGCTTCAAAGGAAGAATTCGAAAGGTGTTGAATCACAAGATCTCGGTGGCCAATTGTCATCACCCCTTCGAGAGATAACAGGGTCCGGAAACTTTTCCCGCAAAAGATGACACAACGTTGTTGATGATCGGCCTATTGAGTTCTTGTGTCAACCGAATTTTATGAGCCTTAAGACCCAAATCTTTATGCAAAATGCGGTGTAATGACGTTTGTGGAATGTTTAATTCCGAAGAACGACGTGGAATGGACAAACCTGGGTTTTCTTCAACACTTTCTTTCGGCTACAGCAGCGATATTATCGGCTGTTCTTGAGCGACGTGCACGGGTTTTATTGCTCACATCACTAACTTGTCTCAAAAGCTCGAATTTTTCCACCTATTTCTTTATTGCGGTCCGACAAGGCACTTCACGACGACCCAAAAATGTTCTAGTTCTACGAACCGTCTCTGCCAAATGTTCACCATATCAATTGTGACTATAATATTTTTAAATGCGTTCTTGAGGCGTGTATCGTACGTACCGAGTGAACCTGGCAGACCATTTCTAGCAGACCGTTTGACGGAAACCCCGAATGCGCTCCCCAGTGGCGCGCGGTGCGGAAGTATATTTAATGCTGAAATGAGGCAGATTTGGATAAATAATGAATATGTTACTCTCGGCTTTGATTTATAGACCAATAAAGAGGTTATGAAGGTGTCGACGGTTGGTTATCAGAATGAATTACGACAGATTCGCTATTTCGAGAAGTAAAACATTCAAAAAAAACCATATCTCCGAAAATATTCGCCAGCGCATAATAAGATTTGGCACGTAGGTTAACTATATTAATATCATTATTCCCTGATAATTTCATCCACTTGCAAAGGGATCCAGGGGGTTAAACGCCCCCCTTAACATGGAAAAATTCATATCTCCGAAAATATTCGCCGGCGCATAATAAGATTTGGCACGTAGGTTAACAATATTAATATCATTATTCCCTGAAAATTTCATCCACTTGCAGAGGATCCAGGGGGTTAAAACGCCCCCAAAACATAGAAAAATTCATATCTCCGAAAATACTCGCCGGCGCATAATAAGATTTGGTACGTAGGTTAAAAGTATTGATAACATTATTCCCTGAAAATTTCATTCACTTGCAAAGGGATCGAGGGGGTTAAAACGCCCCCCAAAACATGGAAAAATTCATATCTCCGAAATATTCGCCGGCGCATAATAAGATTGGCACGTAGGTTAACATATTGATATCATTATTCCCTGAAAATTTCATCCACTTGCAAAGGGATCCAGGGGTTAAAACGCCCCCCTTAACATAGAAAAATTCATATCTCCGAAAATATTCGCCGGCGCATAATAAGATTTGGCACGTGGGTTAACAATATTAATATCATTATTCCCTGAAAATTTCATCCACTTGCAAAGGGATCCAGGGGGTTAAAACGCCCCCCAAACATTGAAAAATTCATATCTCCGAAAATATTCGCCGGCGCATAATAAGATTTGGTACGTACGTTACAATATTAATATCATTATTCCCTGAAAATTTCATTCACTTGCATAGGGATCCAGGGGTTTAAAACGCCCCCCTTAACATAGAAAAATTCATATCTCCGAAAATATTCGCCGGCGCATAATAAGATTTGGTACGTACGTTTACAATATTAATATCATTATTCCCTGAAAATTTCATTCACTTGCAAAGGGATCCAGGGGTTTAAACGCCCCCTTAAACATAGAAAATTCATATCTCCGAAAATATTCGCCGGCGCATAATAAGATTTGGTACGTACGTTTACAATATTATATCATTATTCCTGAAAATTTCATTCACTTGCAAAGGGATCCAGGGGTTAAAACGCCCCCCTTAACATAGAAAATTCATATCTCCGAAAATTTCTCCGGCGCATAATAAGATTTGGTACGTACGTTCACAATATTAATATCATTATTCCTGAAAATTTCATTCACTGCAAAGGGATCCAGGGGGTTAAAACAAATGTGCAAATACTGACTCAGTTCAATTGGAAGTTATTTGTGAAAGTGAAAGTTATGTGAATGTGAATGTGCCCACAATAAGGTTACCAAATTTTTGGTTACCCAAATGCAAGTTCAGACCTACCAAGTTGTAGATTTCACTTCTTATCCAATGTTGAAAGTTACGAATTTTTACGTCCAGCCAGGTCACAAAATATTCAGGGCGGAATGGGCTGTAGCCAAAGGACCTCGGTAAGGCAACAGAACCACCTTCGATTTTCGAAAAAATTTTGATAATAATAACTAATTAAACACTAATTTAGTACCCTATTTTCAGAATTTTGTATCCTTCTGTAAACAGCAATATAGTAATATATCATCGAAAAAAAAATATGTAAAAATGAAGCATTATATTTAACACTATTTAGACCCCTATTTTTAACAATCATTTTCGGAGATATGAATTTTTCAATGTTTTGGGGGGGCGTTTTAACCCCCTGGATCCCTTTGCAAGTGGATGAAATTTTCAGGGAATAATGATATTAATATTGTTAACCTACGTGCCAAATCTTATTATGCGCCGGCGAATATTTTCGGAGATGAATTTTTCTATGTTAAGGGGGGCGTTTGAACCCCCTGGATCCCTTTGCAAGTGAATATAATTTTCAGGGAATAATGTATTAATACTTTTAACCCTACGTACCAAATCTTATTATGCGCCGGCGAGTATTTTCGGAGATATAATTTTTCTATATTTTGGGGGGCGTTTTAACCCCCTGGATCCCTTTGCAAGTGAATATATTTTCAGGGAATAATGATATTAATATTGTTAACCTACGTGCCAAATCTTATTATGCGCCGGCGAATATTTTCGGAGATATGAATTTTTCTATGTTAGGGGGCGTTTTAACCCCCTGGATCCCTTTGCAAGTGGATGAAATTATCAGGGAATAATGATATTAATATTGTTAACCTACGTGCCAAATCTTATTATGCGCCGGCGAATATTTTCGGATATGAAATTTTTTCTATGTTAAGGGGGGCGTTTTAACCCCTGGATCCCTTTGCAAGTGGATGAAATTTTCAGGGAATAATGATATTAATATTGTTAACCTACGTGCCAAATCTTATTATGCGCCGGCGAATATTTTCGGAGATATGAATTTTTCTATGTTAAGGGGGGCGTTTTAACCCCCTGGATCCCTTTGCAAGTGAATGAAATTTTCAGGGAATAATGATATTAATATTGTAACGTACGTACCAAATCTTATTATGCGCCGGCGAGTATTTTCGGAGATATGAATTTTTCCATGTTAAGGGGGGTGTTTTAACCCCCTGGATCCCTTTGCGAGTGGATGAAATTTTCAGGGAATAATGACATAATATTGTTAACCTACGTGCCAATCTTATTATGCGCCGGCGAATATTTTCGGAGATATGAATTTTTCTATGTTAAGGGGGGCGTTTTAACCCCCTGGATCCCTCTGCAAGTGGATGAAATTTTGCAGGGAATAATGATATTATTATTGTTAACCTACGTGCCAAATCTTATTATGCGCCGGCGAATATTTTCGGAGATATGAATTTTTCCATGTTAAGGGGGCGTTTTAACCCCCTGGATCCCTTTGCAAGTGAATGAAATTTTCAGGGAATAATGTTATTAATACTTTTAACCTACGTACCAAATCTTATTATGCGCCGGCGATATTTTCGGAGATATGAATTTTTCTATGTTTTGGGGGCGTTTTAACCCCCTGGATCCCTTTGCAAGTGGATGAAATTTTCAGGGAATAATGATATTAATATTGTTAACCTACGTGCCAAATCTTATTATGCGCCGGCGAATATTTTCGGAGATATGAATTTTTCTATGTTAAGGGGGCGTTTGAACCCCCTGGATCCCTTTGCAAGTGAATAAATTTTCAGGGAATAATGTTATTAATACTTTTAACCTACGTACCAAATCTTATTATGCGCCGGCGAATATTTTCGGAGATATGAATTTTTCTATGTTAAGGGGGGCGTTTTAAACCCCTGGATCCCTCTGCAAGTGGATGAAATTTTCAGGGAATAATGATATTAATATTGTTAACCTACGTGCCAAATCTTATTATGCGCCGGCGAATATTTTCGGAGATATGAATTTTTCTATGTTAAGGGGGCGTTTGAACCCCCTGGATCCCTTTGAAGTGAATATAATTTTCAGGGAATAATGTTATTAATACTTTTAACCTACGTACCAAATCTTATTATGCGCCGGCGAGTATTTTCGGAGATATAAATTTTTCTATGTTTTGGGGGGCGTTTTAACCCCCTGGATCCCTTTGCAAGTGAATGAAATTTTCAGGGAATAATGATATTAATATTGTTAACCTACGTGCCAAATCTTATTATGCGCCGGCGAATATTTTCGGAGATATGAATTTTTCTATGTTAAGGGGGCGTTTTAACCCCCTGGATCCCTTTGCAAGTGAATGAAATTTTCAGGGAATAATGATATTAATATTGTAAACGTACGTACCAATCTTATTATGCGCCGGCGATATTTTCGGAGATATGAATTTTTCTATGTTTTGGGGGCGTTTTAACCCCCTGGATCCCTTTGCAAGTGGATGAAATTTTCAGGGAATAATGACATAAATATTGTTAACCTACGTGCCAAATCTTATTATGCGCCGGCGAATATTTTCGGAGATATGATTTTTCTATGTTAAGGGGGGTTTTTACCCCCTGGATCCCTCTGCAAGTGGATGAAATTTGCAGGGAATAATGATTAATATTGTTAACCTACGTGCCAAATCTTATTATGCGCCGGCGAATTTTCGGAGATATGAATTTTTCTATGTTTTGGGGGCGTTTTAACCCCCTGGATCCCTTTGCAAGTGGAATGAAATTTTCAGGAATAATGATATTAATATTGTTAACCTACGTGCCAAATCTCATTATGCGCCGGCGAATATTTTCGGAGATATGAATTTTCCATGTTAAGGGGGGCGTTTTAACCCCCTGGATCCCTTTGCAAGTGGATGAAATTATCAGGGAATAATTATATAATATAGGTAACCTACGTGCCAAAATTATTATGCGCTGGCGAATATTTTCGGAGATATGGATTTTTGAATTTTTACTTCTCGAAATAGCGAATCTGTCGTAATTCATTCTGATAAACCAACCGTCGACACCTTCATAACCTCTTTTTATTGGTCTATAAATCAAAGCCGAGAGTAACATATTCATTATTTATCCAAATCTGCCTCATTTCAGCATTAAATATACTTCCGCACCGCGCGCCACTGGGGGAGCGCATTCGGGCGTTTCCGTCAAACGGTCTGCTAGAATGGTCTGCCAAGTTCCACTCCGGTGTGGTATCGTTCCATTTTCATTAATGGCGGTGTTTCTACTTGTCAAATATCAGAAAATGACAGCTTTAAACATGACATCTACCGAAATAGCGGGCTATTCAAAATAACGCCTCTTATTGGAAAACCCTTTAGCATTTGATGACTCAACAACCTACCGTTCCTCAAAGAAACTGTTGTTCTCCCCATTGGCATCGTCTACAGCATTAAAAATCAAATATTATGACGGTTTTCATTGATTACAGTCTGTTACAAACAATAATATCAATATTCTCAAAAAATTGATCACTGACTATCCTAATCAAATTTTTTAATTATTAGGAAAATCTACAGCTCATCGAAGTTGAGCAATCAAATGACACTGGGAAAAGCCTAACAACCTTTGAATTTAACATTTCAATTGACTTTTTCTGTGCCGTTAATTTCATACTTTTCCGAGAAGATATGCCAGAGCTATACGCGGTAATGATTGCTTTTTATGTAATTATAATTAATTGCAACACATGTAATCAGACTGATGAAAAACGTTATTATATTTGCATTTGGACGTTTTGCGTATATCGATAGAAGCTCGAGATTGTAATTGTGCATGTATAACTTAATGAACTCAGGTTTCCAAAAAAAAGTGCTGCAACACTTTAGACATTTCAAAATACAGTGGAACTTCCCTATAACGAACGTCTGTATAACGAATTTCGTACAAGACATTGCACCTTGAATCCAAAGTCCATGTTTAAAACACCCTCTAAACGAAGCAAATTCTCTCTATAACGATTATTCAAAGAACATCACTCTTTGAATGGTAAGAATGTATAAGGGTGGGTTTTTTCCGAAAATTTCTCCGGACGTATGTAATAAATCCCGACATCAAACTAAATCATTCCGGCGGGCAGAGAGAACCTTCTGAAATAGTTTTGAATACACCCCTGGACCCGTATTCTCGACAGTGATCTTTCAAAGCGTATACATTCTTCATTGCGCGGTGTGCATTTTTGCAGATAAAAGGGGGACTCGCGCAATGAAGTTGTATACGCTTTAAAATATCACTCGTCGAGAATAGGGGTCTGGCTGTTTGGTTTCAAACCTAACCACCACGCTTGTGTGGAATTTGTGCGAAATGTCTAAAAGGAAGTGCTTAAATTTGAAGGATGAACATAAATTCATCAATGAAGTCGAACCGCGACATTGCCGACTATTGAAACACATTTTCTGTATAACGAAATTTCTTTACAAGTTGCTCAAAGAATGTCTTGTACAGAAAAGTGGTAGGAGAAACGAGGACTTCTTTGAGCTCTGGAAGTGAGGGCCGAGCTGTAGAGCAGCTCACTGAAAGCCGACACTTTAAAAACAGCTTTCCTCTGCACAATTTTCATGCAGAATACATCGCAGGAGTTCTTTTGATATCCTTATATAGGGTTTTCCAATAAAGGGTGATATTTTGAATAGACCGCTATTTCGGTAGATGTCACGTTTGGAGCTGTAATTTTTCGACATTTGACAAGTAAAAACTAAGCCATCAATAAAAATAGAACGATAAACGCTTCAAGAACGCATTGAAATGATAAAAATTCACTATGAAATTGATGAAAATTTGGCACAGACGGATCGTAAAACTCGAACATTTTAGGATCGTCGTGAAGCACCTTGTCGAACCGCAATAAAGAAATTGGTGGAAAAATCCGAGCTGTTGTGACAAGTTAGTGATGTGAACAATAAAAACCCAGTGCGCGTCGCTCAAAAACAGTCATTGTACCTCACTTTTTCGAACTGAGCTGGAAAAACAGAAACATCGAATAGATTGCGCTATAGATAGAGACTAATGATTTTTTTATAGTCGAAATTGGATAGTATTGATCTGGACAACGTTTACTTTCAACAAAACGGCGCTAAGTCACCCACAAGCAACGAAACCATTGATCTTTTGCGGGAAAAATTTACGGACCGTGTCATCTCTCGAAGAGGTGATCACAATTGGCCAACGAGATTTCGCGATTTAACACACTTGCGACTTCTTCTTTTGAGGCCCACGTGAAAGAGAAGGTCTACGCCAAACCAGCTTCGATTCAAGTTCTCAAATATAAATCTAAATCAAGCGGATGACCTGGTCTTCATTGGTCAAGACCAACAAGACCAACTGCATTCAAGGGCTTTTGGCCATTGCTGATGGTCTTTATCATATGACGTTCATGAATTGCCCTTCAACGTCATCGAATTAAGACCGCAGATGACCTAAGGTGAACATACTCGAGAGCCGAGTCAAGCTTCTGGTCATTGAAGAAATAAGGTTAATTCTATGTTTATATCTTATGATAACACGTATTTTACTACCGGCCATTTACTAACGCAACCAGCTACAAGCGCTTTGTAATTTCCCTCTTTTTTGTTTTTTTTTTTCTTTGTGATATAGTTCACATAGTCATTTAAAGTTTTCTGCCTGGCTGAAATTTCCAAAACAAACAATATTCAGTCCCATACATAGTTGCATTTTTACTGAAACGAAACTCTAATTCAGAAAACCGTGGTTATGTGTTTGTTTTCATTCTCCCTCACCTCACGAAAATGGTGGAGATGACTAGAACTGCATTTGGAGCGGAAGCTGGTCATTCGCGGTCATTCTCAAGGGCCAAGACCCAGGGCAGGACCAACAATGACCACGGTCATTACTGGTCATTTGCTGAATTAGGTTATGGAATTCGTGAGGCTGTCTAGAACATAGGGCAGCCACTTTGCGATTGGTTATGGAAATTTCAATCAAAGGATACGGTCCTGTGAGCGTGGTAGTTGTGGTCATTTTGCCTGATGTTATTTTCCATTATTACGGCATTGCTTCTTCTTTATATGGCATTTTTCTCGAATATCAAAATAACACCTCTTATGGAAAACCAATAAGTCCAGATTGACCAAGGTTGCCAACCAGAAGGACCAAATTCAGCCTTCCTCCTTCTCACTCACTACGGCGCGTCGACTCAGTATTGCCAACCAAACGAAAACCGAGCTCGACCCGCCGAACTGCCTTATCGAATTCACCGACATGGCAACCGTATAGTTCGTTCGACTGAAAAACGAAGACCACGTGATGCACTTTGATAACCCCAGTCAGCTCTGACCCGACCCGATAGATATCCCAGGAAGGCTGGTACAGTCCGTTCCTCGAGCAGGACAAGGACCAGAATATCCTACCGTTTCTTGCTCTAGCCGTTCCAGAATCCAGAACCGCGTCATAATATCTCGGGTTCAAATTAATTGACCCTTTGTCGTTAGCTTCGGTTCGATCTTCGGTCCAAGCTGAGTGTTAGTCAGAATAGATAGAGGGAAGTGTGAGTATGAGGAAGAGGGTGTTAGATGTCCACGGAAGATTGGCGAGAGTTGGGGCAAAGGTCATGGGAGACATTTGATGGGGAATGTGGTCTACGTCATGGCGATAAAATGTTGTGGGGAGCATCGAGTTAGTTGGTTTTTTCTGGGTTGGTCTTCGTTGCATTTGCTGTAGGAATATTTCGATATGATAAAATAACCGAACATTTATAAACTGCAAAGCAAATAGTCTGGATCAGCTCCTGTTTTTCATAATGATCACTAACAATATAAATATTTGTGAGAAGCTTCATTTGACGAGACGCCCAACTTTTCCTCTACGGAAATAGTGAGGGCTAATACAGTATGGAGGGCGTCAAAAGTGTTAAATGGGTGAATGTTCAAAGGACTCCGCACATTTCTTATGGGAATTGGCTCCCGGTGATTTGGCTGAAAATTTGATATAATTTTCTACTACTCCTTTTGATCAAATGTCTGAACAGTCACCAATCTGAAAAATGCATACTTCTAGGAGTTTTTAAGCGATTTTTTTGTATCCATTATGGCTTACGTATTACCGTTCACACAGAAATGTTTGAAAAAAATTTCGTGTTATTGAAAGCAGATTTCATCAATTCGAAATATTTCCAAACATCCCTGTGTGAACTTTAATACGTAAGCCATAATGGATACAAAAAATCGCTAAAAACTCCTAGAAGTATGCATTTTTCAGCTTCGTGATTGTGGAGACACATTTGATCAGAAGGATTAGTAGAACATCATATCAATTTTCAGCCAAATCCACTGGGAGCCCATTCCCGTGAGAAATGTGCGGGGTCCTTTGAACATTCACCCTTTAAACACGTTTGACGCCTCCCATTGTATCAGCCCTCACATTTCCGTAAGAGAAAAAGTTGGGCATTTCTCATGGGAATTGGAATTTTTATTACTAACAGCTACTTTATAAATTAAATCTTGAAACAATTTTATTAAAAATTGAAAACAATAATTGTCCTACAAAAATTATTATTCTATAAAAGTGTCCCCCACTCCCACATATATCAACAACTAGGTCTAAAAAATATTACTAACCGGCTGATTTTCTCACTGTTGCTTAGAAA